>BQNB010017346.1:1449-48304 GCA_026074375.1 Tanacetum coccineum | reverse complement strand
ATAAGTGGTGGTGTTCGGGATTATCCGTCCACCCATATATATTCATATATTCGGGGGTGTTTACTTTTCTCTTAGTAGGAAAGAATGTGAGTTTAAAACTCTTAATGCCTCTTAATTAGGAGACTCGTCAAAACCTATCTCACCTTTTTAAAAGGCTAATTAAGACTCTCTAACCTAACCACTTAATTTAGTAAACAATCAAGTTGAAACATAAAACCACCAAGCTAAGGTATGTATATTTTCTTTACTTAATTTGCTCGTGTAAAGCCATTATGTCTTTAATGATTAATAGTGCAAGTGTGGATTAATGATTAATAGTTGGAACATAAAAACCACCAAGCTAAGGTATATATATTTTCTTCATGAGTTTGGGGGCAATGATCTCACTTTTATTACTCAAAAGGTTAATCTTCATGTTCATATTAGTTTGGTAGGCCTATAAAGCTATAATATTAGAATGTCGAGTCAGCTTAAACTTGCGGTCAAAACGAAAAAAAACATAATTTAAAACATCACTTGCAAAATAGACATCAAACCTCTCAAATGCAAAGAGTAAAATGACAAGTCTCCATTGTCAATAACTAAATCCAGGTTCAAAATGAGTGACAATACTCTCCGGAATAGAACGAACATCCACATTAATAATATAACGTCGAGCCAACTCGCGAACTGAAAATTTCCTATAACAAAAATGGAAATTTACAAACAAGATGTAAAAGCGCGTAAGATTTGCTTAATACAACAAAAATGAAAACTACACACTTTTTAAGGCACTTTCATGTTTGAAAATTTACTACAACAAAAATGAAATGAAACAAACAACATGTAAAAGCACGTAGAGTGCTTAAAAATAAAAATTTACACACTTTTTAAGGCACTTTCATGTTTGAAAATTTACTACAACAAAAATGAAACTTACAAACAAGTGAACAACATGTAAAAGCGCGTAGAATTGCTTAAAAATGAAAATTTACACAATATTTAAGACACTTTCATGTCTGCAAAGATCCTGTAGCAAGCTGAGCACGACTAAAAAATAGAGAAACACCTAACAAATAACATACTAACACACAACGATAATTCTTAGCATTTATATTGTGTCCCAAACCAAGAATCAGAATTGCCCTAAGCGAGTCAGAAGTGTGATCCTCCATTTAAGATTTTCACAAAGCCATTTGTCATTGATATAAGAAAAAAATGGATTATGCGGTTTTAGTAACCCGTGTAAAATATATATCTTCGAATTTCTTCATAAGTTTGGGAGCACTGATCTCACTTAAGTTACTCAAATGGTCAATCTTCATGTTTGTATTAGTTGGTAGGCCCATAAAGCTACAATATCAAAATGTCAAATTAGCTTAGTCTGCAAGCCAGCAGACTGCAATCGAAACGCACTAAAGATATAATTCAAAACATCACTTCCAGATTAGACATCAAACCCCTCAACGCAAAGAGTAAAGTGGCAAGTTTCGATTGTCGTCAATAACCAAATCCAGGTTCCAAAATAGTGACAATACGCTCCGGAATAGAACGAAAATCCACATACAACAAACGCTGGGCCAACTCGCAGTGAAAATTTACTAAAAAAATGAAATTTACAAACAACATGTGAAAGCGCGTAAAATTGTTTACATACAACAAAAATGAAAATTTACACAATTTTTACAACAGAAATGAAATTTACAAAACAAAAATGAAAATTTACACACTTTGACTTTGCGTTGACTAAAAAAAACATCTATAAAAGACAAGTACACAACCAATATATGTTCAGATATTCAAAACTAAAAGACTTCCTCAATAAGTTGAAACATAAAAACCACCGAGCTAAGGTATATATATTTTCTTTACTTTGATTATGGTGCATGTAAAGCCATTATGTTTTTTATGATTAATAGTGTTACTGTAGATTACTGCAGATTAATGGAGATAGAAATGGAGCAACAAGCTAGTGAAAACCATGTCATCGAAATTCCTCCACTTGCTCGCTCAGGACCTAATCTACCATGTTCATACTTACTAGATGAAGGTCAGCTTACTTTTATATTTAAATAAATTACTGTAATATTTATGAAGAGTAAACTGTAAAATACATCCCTGTGGTTTCAACTTTCTCACATCCCTGCCAGAAACTATTAGCAGTATACATCCTTCGTTAGGCAAACGTTTGCCACAATACATCCCTGAGGACGAACGACGCAAATATTTTTCCGTTATCTTCTCACGAGGGATGTATTGTGTAAAAAACCACAGGGATGTATTTTGAAAATATTATTTTTTAATTTTTTTTGTTTTTTAATTTTTTTATTATTTTTTTAATTTTTTTAATTTTTATTAATAATATTATTATAATAATAATAATTATTATTATTATTATCGGCCGTTTTTTATTTTTGTACATTATTAATAATTTTTTTTGTTTTTTTATCTGGTACGTTTTTTTCGAATCTGTCCATTTTTCTCCGACGTTATTATACATTTTCATACGTTTTCATACGCTTTTATCAGTTTAAATATGTTTTGGTTAATTTTTATACGATTTTGTACATTTTCATTCTTATTGATTATCAGTTTTTATTCGTTTTTTGTACGTTTTCTTTTGTACATTTTCATTCTTATTGATTATCAGTTTTTATCCGTTTTTTGTACGTTTTCTTTTGTACATTTTCATTCTTATTGATTATCAGTTTTTATCCATTTTTTTCGGTATAAAAGTGTATTAAAATGTACAAAAACGAAGAAAAAAAACGTAAAAAAAATCTATAAAAACGTATTAAAACGTACGTTTTTTCATTTTTGTATGTTTTACCTTTTTTTACGTTTTTGTACATTGTTTTTCGTTTTTGTACGTTTTAATACGTTTTTATACTTTTTGATACATTTCGTTTTTCAACGGATGAGAACGTAAAAAAACGGATAAAAACCGATAATCAATAAGGATGAAAGCGTACAAAAGCGGACAAATCGTATGAAAACGTATAATAACGTCAGAGAAAAACGGATAAAAAAGCAGATGAAAGCGTATGAAAACGTACGAAAACGTATAATAACGTCGGAGAAAAACGGACAAAAACATAAAAAACATATAAAAAGAATTTATTAATAATATACAAAAATAAAATATTGGCCGATAATAATCATAATTATGTTATTATAAATAATAATTAAAAAAATTAAAAAATAAAACAAAAAAAATTAAAAAATAAAACAAATTTTTTTTTAAAGAAAATTAAAAAAAAATTAAAAAAAGGATATTTGCAAAATACATCCCTGTGGTTTTTTTACACAATACATCCCTCGTGAGAAGATAACGGAAAAATATTTGCATCGTTCGTCCTCAGGGATGTATTGTGGCAAACGTTTGCCTAACGAATGATGTATACTGCCAATAGTTTCTGACAGAGATGTATTACGTGAGAAAGTTGAAACCACAAGGATGTATTTTACAGTTTACTCATTTATGAAAGTTTTGGTACATGCATATTCTAGTCTGAAAGATTAAAATCATCATTTAAGTAAGCACCCAAGGCCTTTGTATGAGTGTTACGCGAGTGGTCTTATCACAAAAAGGTTGTGGGTTCAAGTCTTGTAAGATACATGTGTGAAATAGATTGTGAGATATGTCACTCTAGTGTGCATACATTGATGTTTTAGAAAAATCATTTAAATAAGCATGTAACTCCTATAAACTTCTATTTCTGTGTAGACTAACCGCGCGCATTGCGGCAACGATGTATGGTTTTGAAAAAAATCTGGCTGCGGTGATGATATATATAATTATATATAGTGACTAATATGACAATTATGGCTTGAGTCAGCATACCTAACTCTATCTCTTAGTATTATTAATTCAAGACCAACGGTACCCCAGTCCCGTCCTCCACGAGGTATGGAGGAGGTGAGATGTAGACAACCTTACCCCTACCCGAAGGTAGCGAGGCTTTCCATTAAAATTGACAAGGTCGGGAAAATCATTCTTCAACTATCCCTGAATGAGTAAAGTACTAACTTTGCCTTGAACTTACTTTTGAAGGTAAGAGAGATGAGTACACAGTATTTGGCATCCCCCTCTATGAAGCGTCCATTACTGCTGACTGGAAAGCTGCTAAAGAAATCCTCGATAAGAAACCATATTTGACATGCTTTAGTATCACTGAAAATTGCGAAACAGCACTTCACGTGGCAGCATCAGCAAGAAGAACCAAACGGGTGGCAGAATTCGTCCAGAATCTGGTGGATATGATGCAAACGGCGGACTTAGAACTTCAAAACAAAAATGGCAACACTGCCCTTAGTTTAGCAGCCCAAGCTGGTAATCTAGAAATTGTTGACATCTGTTGGGTTTAATCTTGACTAAGTACTTTAGTAATTTCAGTATTTTAGTAAGTTAGTATTTAATTAAATAAGGTAGTTTGAATGGGTATGTACTAGGACCATGTGTATTTAGGATAGACTAGGAGAGTGGGTAGTTTATAAACCGAGTCTTGAGGATAACCATGACTTAGTAGGTTAGTTTGTTCCTTGTTTTATGGTTTCCCACGTTGTATTGTAAGGCTATATATATATAGCCCCATCCTTTGTTGTATAAAGTAAGCAATTCAGTAGTACTTTTCTGCATTAACTTGTTTACATCTATAAAGTGTTCTTCATATCAGTAAGTTGTGCTATGTAAGATCAGAGTGTGCTAGCTGAATTCTACAACATCATAGTGAAAAAGAACCCGGCCTTGCTAAGCATTCCCAATAGAAAAGAATTGATGCCACTTTATATGGCTGCCTTATTTGGAAACCATAGTGTGGTGAAGTATCTCTTTGATAAATCCAATGGATTGCGTGATGATGATGGTTGGAATGCCCAGAAACGGGCTTGGCTTCTTCAGAAATGTGTTGAGGGTGATATGTTTGGTAAGCATTTTATCATTGCATTTAGACTTTTTTTTGTTGCCATAACTTTTTCCTCACAAAGTGATTATCAATTTTTTTTCAGATATCGCATTACAGATAGTGAAAGACCACACAGAACTTGCTAGTGATGGGGATGCACTCAGAATATTGGCTAAAAAGCCTGATGCATTTGTTGAGAAATCTTCAAATTTCCTCTGGAGAACCGTCAATTGGGGTAACCATCTCTCTTCTTTGATCATTAATATAGGTCATACATGTCAAATTACTTTTCATCATTGAATATAAAGAACCATACTTACTTCTCTATAAGTATCGAGTTTAATATAGATCATACTTGTCAAATGTATAACAAAACTTCATGGATCATTTATCATCATAAGCTCTATCTTTTATGTTTTTGCATGGCTTTATTTGTTTTTTGCAGTTTTTGCATTTGTTTGTCCAAAGGAAGGACATCCCAAAAAGGATACTGAAGTATTGGAATTGCTAAGAATCATATGGAAAGATATTGCAAAAAAGCCGAAGAAGGCAATTGATGACATGATCAGAGGGCCGCCTGACAAGAACAAGAAAGATGACAGGTTGCCTTATGGAAAGGAAGAGCAACAACTGCATCTACTAAAACTTATTGCTGATCATGTTAAAAAAATCCCTACTGAATTACCGAAGATAAACGGAGGGAATTCTGCAGATACATCAATAGTACCGCGGATAACAAATGCAAAGAAAACATATTCTTCACGTACACTGTTTATTGCTGCAGAAATGGGGAATACTAAATTCATAGTTGAGCTCATCCGTCAACATCCTGATCTGATATGGAAGGTCAACGATGATAATCAAACTATATTCCACATTGCCGTCAAACATCGCCATGAGGGTATCTACAACCTATTGTACGAGATAGGCTCAATGAAGGATTTAATAACTCCTTTACGGGACGAAAATGACAACAGCATGTTGCACTTAGTTGGTAAGAGTGCAAAGAGAAAGCGGCTTCAAGATGTGTCGGGAGTTGCTTTCCAAATGCAACGAGAACTATTATGGTTCAGGGTACATATTCCTCTCCAAGCTTCTGTAATTCTTTCATTAATATCAGTGGTCTATCCTTTTTGCATTATTTTGCTTTCTTTTCTTTAGTCATGAATGTTGGCATAAGCAAAAAGTATGTCACTTATGAAAACTCGAAATTTGCTGTTTTGTAGGAAGTGGAGTCTATGATTCCACCATCTTATAGAGAACGGAAGAACAAAGATGGCCTAACACCAACAGCGAGATATTCAGGAAAGAACATAAAACATGTGGTTGTTAAAAGGAGAGGAAGGAATGAAGGGAACAAGCTAATCAATGAATGGTGGGTTGAGCACTGTAAAGCCACCGTATTGTTGCCTGCAGCTTTACTGTTCAGGGGGTTACAAACCAAACCATTGGTGATCCCTATCTTCAAATCTGAAGCATCATTTATGGTTTTTTGTAGTGGCCGACGCCCATTCTCTTTTCTCATCACAGCTTCAATCCTGATTTTTCTTAACTATCCATACGTTCCCGTTACGCTGAACGTTGATATCTTGCAATCTTACCGATAAAAGTTTGATTTTAGGTCTAGCAACTCTTTTTATCATTACAACCTATGAAAATCGCGTTTAGTGTCACTTTTTTTGTCCTTTACTCTAACCAGTTTAGATGGGTGCCAATCCTTATCAGCCTTTTGTGTGGTTCATTCATCTATTTGTTCGGACTTGATATGTCCTTGATATGTCCTCTCTTGGCAGATATATATCGCTCAACATATGGTTCTACATACCTCTTTAGGCCCAAGAAACATGTTCTTTACAACGAAAACCGTGAGCGCAAACCATTCTTTATGCGTCTCTTTACAAGATGTACCTGATTCTTATAATTGTACTTCGATGACTCTGTAGTGTCTTGTAATAAAGTGGGATTTGGAAACACAAGTACTACACTATACATATTTGTGTAGATCAGTTTTAGTTTCTCCAAATTCGATTCAGTAACCATGTATTACATACATCTTTTTGTAATCATGTTTAAGTGTACTTTGGAATCATATTAATGTAATAGTTTGGTTATTTAGGTTTATCGTTTGTTAAAAAGACGTTGATCAACACTAGCATTACTTGTAAAACTGTTTGTATGTGTTGTTAGAAATAGTATGATACTCCATCAAATTATATTTTCGAAGGTGAATACATTGAGGTTGTATGACTTGGGGAATTTCAGAAGACATGATAAATTGTGACAGGTAATGGAGGATTACTATCCTGAAATAAGTAGTGGTGTTCGGGATAATCCCTCCGCCCCATCAAAGTTTATCGACCATTATAATTCCCTAGATCAAACCATCTTACTAGCCAACAACCACCCGAAACATAGAAACAACAATTGACACACATATAGATCAGAAGAAAACAGAAGTAAACATAATTACATTTCCTAACACATGAACTAGCACGTACACAAACTAACCTAAGATTTACAGCAAACAAGTGCAAACACGAAATCCGCAAACTTTTGGGAACTGATACTCCATCTTTTAGATAACCAGAAATAGACGACGTGTTTGTACGAGTAATTGTATGTGACTGTGACGTCATGGATCATGTATTTGAAAAGATGTCCTGATAGATGCTCTACTGATAAATTTGGTAGAGGAATGCACAAAAGCTGAATGAATGCAAGAATTCAAAAAACCAGAATAGATGGTGACGTGAATGGAGAATATCTGGTAACCGCATGATTATCAAATATTTCAATGAATATCCAGTTGTGAAGCTGAAATAAACATTGAATTATAATTCATTGAAATGTAGTATACTCCGTATCACACTATTCACTCACATAATCATATTTTCTAACACAACAACTAACAAGTACACAAACTATTATTCAGGTTTATAACCAGCAAACATGAAACCCTCGAGACTTTTGGGGATATCAACCAGAATTTTAGAACATGAAAATAAAACTCTTTTAATTTTAACTAATACGTTACCGGTACAAAACTGGGATAGTGCCGAAAAAATAACCTAAATTTGAGTACTTTTTCTTAATCAAACAGCTTATCCAAACACCCGATGGCCCGTTCCATGCAAAACAAACGTCCCAAAAACGTAAGGAAAGAAACCAAACGTCCGAAAAAATCAACCGTAGTTCCTTCACAAATCTTCCCAAAAATTAAACTCTAACTCATTATTTATCGCTCAAATCATCAAGTTTATATCTTTTAAGAACGAAAGCTGAAAACACGCTATCAACTTTACCAAAAATAACGATGCACGCAATCAACTAAATATATTACTAGTATTCTCAAAGTACTTTCAAATTTTGTTCAATGCACGTAATATGACCGGGTAATATGACTTGTTTGACGGGCTACCACTAAGAAAATTTACAGTTTTGGTCCTTGTGGTTTGCGCTGACTTTCACCGTTAGTCCGTTGATTTTTTCCACTTTTTTTTACTTTTTTTTCATTTACAACTTTTTCTTTTTTTTTCACTTATTCATGCACTAATTCTTTTTACACTTATTACACTTTTTTTACACTTATTCAAACATTTATTTTCTTACACTTTTTTCTTTTTTTTAATTTTTTCATTTATTTACACACTAATTTTTTTACCGCTTAGAAAAATGACACTGTTTTTTTACACTTGTTATACTTATACTTTAACGTAGCTTCAGGAAAAAAAACCTCTTTTTAAGAAAAAATTTCTAAACGTTGCGTTAAACTTTTTTCAAAACTAACGCCATCATGTAACTTAAATTTTGTTCATTAAACACCCCTCATGTGACTTTTATTTCTAAAAAGTAATTTTTTTCTAAACATCGTGTTTAAGTATAAGTATAATAAGTGTAAAAGTGAAGAAACAAAATTATCACTTTCAAAATATAAGGAAAAAGAATACAAAAACTTGTATGAATAAATGAAAAAAAAAAAGTTAATTTTTTTTCTAAGCGTTGCATTAAAATATATGTATAATAAGTCTAAAAGTGACCATTCGTGTAATTTTTCTAAGTGGTAATCGTTAAATTGGTAACATATCAGTCATATTACGTACATTATTTGAAATTTGAAAAAAGAAACAGAAACAAAATTGTATGAATAAATGTAAAAAAAGTTTAAAAAATATAATTGGAAAAAAAGTCAAGGGACTAAAGGTGAAAGTCAACGCAAATCACAATGACCATTACCGTAACTTTTCTAAGTGAAAAAAATCAATGGGCTAACAATGAAAGTTAACGCTAACCACAGGGACCAAAATTACTTACCCGGTTATATTGCGTGTTTTGTAAAACTTTGAAAGTAAATTGTGAATACTAGTATTTAACAAAGTTGATTGTGTGCATCGTTATTTTTGGTAAAGTTGATAGCGTGTGTTTTGCTTTCGTCCATCTTTTAAACATCCCGTCGTCGTCATTGAAAAAAATTGAAGTATGTTTAAACAAGATATAGAGAATATATCGCGTAAAGTACTTTGCTATGTTTAAAGTTGTACCGTAATTATCAAGATACGTTTGTGTTTGAAGAATTCTTATTATTTAGCACATAAGAGCATTAGATGTGGTAGCCGATAGGTTGAGTGAATAGGCCATCTAGCATTTCACATTTCACACATCAAAATATCCCTTAACTAGTGGCTAAAGCCATTCCTTCTTTTGACACCCATAATTTTAATTTCTTTATAATTTTTTTAAATCAACTAATATTTCATACATTTATTAAAAATACATTAAAAGTATTACATTTAACTTTGATTAACTTTGCAACTTTTTAGACTTGTGAGTAACTATATAAACTTTTTAAAAATAAACACAGAGAGAGATAGAGGGGGAGAGAGAGAGAGAGAGGGAGAGAGAGAGGGGAGAGAGAGAGAGAGAGAGAGAGAGAGAGAGAGAGAGAGAGAGAGAGAGAGAGAGAGGGAGGAGAGAGAGAGAGAGAGAATAGAAGGGAGATAAGAGAAGAGATAGAGAGTGAGGGGAGAGAGAGAGAGAGGGGGAGAGAGAGAGGGGGAGAGAGAGAGGGGGAGAGAGAGGAGAGAGAGAGGGGGAGAGAGAGAGGGAGAGAGAGAGAGAGAGAGAGAGAGAGAGAGAGAGAGAGAGAGAGAGAGGGGGAGAAGGAGAAGGGGAGAGAGAGAGAGAGAGAGAGAGAGAGAGAGAGAGAGAGAGAGAGAGAGAGAGAGAGAGAGAGGGGGGGGGAGAGAGAGGGAGAGGGGGGAGAGAGAGAAGGAGAGAGAGAGATAGAGAGAGAGAGAGAGAGAGGGAGAGAGAGAGAGAGAGAGAGAGAGAGAGAGAGAGAGAGAGAGAGAGAGAGAGAGAGAGAGAGAGAGAGAGAGAGAGAGAGAGAGAAAGCGAGAGAGAGAGAGAGAGAAAGGGGGAGAGAGAGGGGGGAGAGAGAGAGGGAGAGAAGGGGGAGAGAGAGAGGGAGAGAGAGAGGGGGAGGAGAGAGGGAGAGGGAGAGAGAGAAGGGGGAGAGAGGGTGAGAGAGAGAGGGAGAGAGAGAGAGAGGGGGAGAGATAGAGAGAGAGAGAGAGAGAGAGAGAGAGAGAGAGAGAGAGGGGGAGGGGAGAGAGAGAGAGAGAGAGAGGAGAGAGAGTAAGAGAGAGAGAGAGAGGGGAAGAGAGAGGGAGAGAGAGAGGGAGAGAGAGAAGAGAGAGAGAGAGAGAGAGAGAGAGAGAGAGAGAGAGAGAAGAGAGAGGGAGGGAGAGAGGAGGAGAGAGAGAGAGAGGGGGAGAGGGAGTGGGAGAGAGAGAGAGGAGAGAGAGGGGGAGAGAGAGGAAGAGAGAAGGGGGAGAGAGAGAGGGAGAGAGAGAGAGGGGAGAGAGAGGGAGAGAGAGGGGAGAGAGAGGGGGAAGAGAGAGGGGGAGAGAGAGGGGGAAGAGAGAGAGAGGGAGAGAGAGGGAGAGAGGGGGAGAGAGAGGGGGAGAGAGGGAGGAGGAGAGAGAGGGGAGGGAGAGAAAGAGAGAGGGAGAGGGAGGGAGAGAGAGAGGGAGGGAGAGGGAGAGGGAGGGAGAGGGGGAGAGGGAGGGAGAGGGAGGGAGAGGGAGGGGGAGAGGGAGAGAGAGGGAGGGGGAGGGAGAGAGAGAACATCAATGAATAATGATAGTAAGTTTTTAATTTTTTGTTTTTATAGTTTTTTTAATCTATTTATTTTAATGCGAACATATTTTTTTGTGATTGTTGGTGTATTAATTGATTTAAAAAATTGATTATGTAGAAAACATTATTGAAAAAGTAGATACAAAACGTGTTTAACAATGTTGCACACAAGGTGTTTGTTAAATTGTATATGTGATATTTTTATAACTGTGATGCGGTGATTTTACACTGTGATGCGTCAACTATTATGCTTTAATTGTTATGGTCAATTTTCAGTGGAAAACGTTTTTATGTGCACGTGTATGTATGATGCAGGAGATTAGAAATGTTGATGCAGTAGCTGTTTGTTTGTGACAGAAATATCGATAGTATATCTTATATTTTGTTTATGTTAAGTAACTCTGATAGAGTTCGCAACAATTGGTTCACAAATCCTATGGATTTTGGTCCAAGAGGTAATGTGGTCAATAATGGGTAGTTTAAGAGAGTACGTCATAGCTCGAGTGACTTAGGTTTACTCTGGACGCAGCAGCGAGAGAGAGAGTAGATGTTGTCGGTTCACTTCATGATGTATTTGAACAACGTCTAATGATGAAGAAGAAGACGATGATTTTTTATAGACACCACAAATGTCGAGAATAAACCTATTTGGCAAGAAGTTTCGTAAGTATGAAATTTCTAATGCTTTCTTTTTTTCTTTATACGTCCATAATATTTCAATATAATATATAAAGTTTGCTAGTTAAATAATCAAAACCACTTGTTAAAATATAGTATGTGTGAATCATTAGTCAAGCATATGGCGGGGGATAATACATTTCTATTTGGGTTTCGAAAAAGGTTGATAAGTGCATATAAACAAACGTAAAAGTATCTCTAGTTGGTTCGTCCTAATATGGCTACAGGCAATAGGTACGTCCTGCCCTTTTTTCTATATTGTGGCGTTCATCTGTACATACTAGGATGTGGTGTTCAAGTCTTTTACATGAGCGGTGTTGGATTTGTGAGTTTTGAAACTAATTGTTGTTTAGATATTTGAATAATTATGAACAGAACAAATAATGTTATTGAAACATATTGTAATAAAAAAAATATTAAAACTATGAGTGAGTAGATTTGATTTATATAGCAAATCATACGATAAATAATTGTCCATCTATGAAAACTTATTATTGTAGACATCAAGCTGCAATAATTAGATAACCATATCTAAAACGTAAATAAATCAATATTTTTTGTTTCAGGGATCTATTTCGGTTAGCATGTCTCTTTATCAAACGCCTTTTTGGATTCGTATAATCTCTTTGACTTCCAATTTTTTGTTGCATATGTTGGTGTCTATTAATATTTGCATTATCCTTTATATCCATTGTTAGGTACGAGTTTGAATAATGTGATTAGTGAGGATGAGTGATTTGCACATGCCGCTGCTATTCTTAGTAGGTTAGTAGTTTACCAATACACTAAGGGTATTGGTTTTAAATCACAAGGATGTCTACTAGCGAAATTACTAATCGCAGTATGTGATGCCATTTATTATAAAAAACATAGATAGCAATTAGTTGAATCAAGGTTCCATTAATATTTTTTAGTTTTAGTTTTTGATGTTCTTGATAATAACATAGATGATGCAGTTGATATAAAAACATTGATTGCAGTAGTTGTATAAGGTTCCATTATTTTATGCAAATTTCTTAGTTTTGCCTTTTCCCATAGAATTATCTTAGGTGTTAGTATTATCTGTATAGTGCTTTTGATACAACATATTGAATGCTGTTTAATTAATACTATGTAACAAGTATTAAAAATGGCAAGCGCTTGTTCATATTGTTTTGTCAGTTTTCATCATATGTTCTTCTCCTATCACATTTGGAAAAGAAATAAATCCAGTCGAGCAAAAAATTAAATAATTTCTTCATCCTTCTAATTAGTGGTGTTTTGATGTTCTTTGGCTGATATTGATATTTTGGTTAGTGGGTGTTTTAGGATGAACATTAGGAGTAGGTGGTGCGGTTTTGTAATATAAAAATCTGATAAAAGCGGTCAAATGAGATACTTTTACGCCTGTGAAGAATGAGTGTAAATACCATTGTAATTCACCTTTATGATTGACGTCTAAGAAAGGTAATTAAACCCCTATTTGGTTTTCATGTAATTTCTTATTATCTAATTTCCATCTTCATGGAATTATGGCATTTTCTATATATTGTTTGTTGGTTTTTGTTTTAAAAGTTATTCTTTAAATATTCACATACTAATTGAAGGTTGAAAAAGAGGGGTGCGCATATAGTGAAACAATTGGTACAAAAAAAGATATGAATTTATTTTGGGGTGAAAGCACTATTGTGGTACCCCATATGGCAATAATTTTTTCTTTGTTTCAGGTGCATAACTACTATATAATAAGAGGAAGATGTGTAGTGCATGTGGAGAAAAGGAAAGCCATAATTCAGTACATGTTCATTGAAATTGCCACCATTGAAGAAAATAAAGGAACCAATGCAACCAACAAGATAAACAAGAGTTGTCTTATAGGATCTACTCGTAAACCTTAAAAGCATTAAGCATTGTGTTTCTTAAGTCTTTTTTATAAATTCTCAATAAGTAATGTATAGATATTAAAGCATTACTTACAACACACGTTTTCGGTTATAAGATGTATAATATTTATTACCAAACATCAATACAATCATTTTTCGGTTCTATGTATCTTTATGTTTTTACATGATAGTTACTGCGTTATGTTATATGTTTTGTGTATTGTGATGCAGTAACATTTACGTTGTGATGCAGTAAATTTTACATTATGATCTGCGTTATGTTATATGTTTTGTGTATTGTGATGCAGTAACATTTACGTTGTGATGCAGTAAATTTTACATTATGATGCAGTAAAATATACAATGTGATGCAGTAAAATTTACATTGTCATGCAGTTTAATATACAATGTGATGCAGTTGAATAACATATTGATGCAATAAAGTATTATTTTGATGCATCAGTATGATAACATTGAGAAGCAGAAGTATGTATAACATGGTGATCTAGTAACTAAACATTGTGATGCAGTAGAGTAAGATAGTGATGCAGTAAAATTATCTTGTATTTCAGCAGTGTGATAACAGTATGATGTAGTAATATGATAACATTCTGATGTAGTAGAACAATATTGCGATGCGGTAAAATTTTAAAAATATTTAAAAAGAGCATTTGAGAAAGAACATGTATTTCAAAGTAATTCAATTATTAATGTCACTAATCCTTCAACAACATCGTGATGCAGACATAAGTTTTTAGGTACATCATACAATGAAAAGTAATTCAGTAGTAACGAAACATTGTTTTTGTTAACAATTCACAAGTATCATCCGAGAATCTTTGTTACACGTTCAAGAATCCTTTGATTAAATCCGTGTTTCAATTTCATCCAATCTTCTGGTATTATAGATATGGAATTCTCCTTTTGAAGCTTGTGACGTGCCTCTACGGCTGCCAAGATTTTGTCATTTCTCTTATTCATGCTTGTAAGAATTGCTTTCGTCGTGTACTTCACCCGTAACAACTGGATTTGTTGGCATGCGCCTTCTTTCTTTAATTATCCTCAAAAACACCATCACGCTTTCTACTTCTATTCCTTTACCCATGAAAACAATCTGACTGTAGATTGAGTTTAAAAGAAAACTATCAGTTTCATTCCAACTTTGATGCAGTATAATAACACAGTGAGGAAGTAGAATACTATAGTGATGTAGTAGAATAACATATACACCCTACACGTGAACTAATTGAACCTTATATGCCATAGATAAGAACCTACTGCATCACTTCATTACACCAACTGCACCAACCATACAAACATACATATACACACTTTTCGACAAATAAAACACAATGCGCTTAAAATAACCTCTCATATGCCACACACAAGTACCCACTTCATCACTACAATACACCAACTGCATCAAGCATACAAACATACACACAAACACTTTTAGATAAGTAAACACACTACAAGTATACTAATTGAACTTTATTTGCCACAAACATAACCTACTGCATTATTGCATTACACCAGCTGCATCATCCTTTTAAATACACACACAAGCATTTTTTGAAAAGTAAAACACACTGTCCTAATTGAACTTTATTTATCACAAAACATAGCCTACTACTTCACTGCATTACACCATCTGCATCAGACATTTAAACACACACAATAACTTCTCGACAAGTAAAACACACTACAAGTGTCTTAATTGAACTTTATTTGCCACAAAACATAACCTACTGCATCACTATATTACACTAGCTGCATCAAGCATTCAAACAAACACAAGAATGTTTTGACAAGTAAAACACACTGCTATCTTATATTCTACTGCATTACAATCTCATATTCTACTGCATTACAAATATATCTATTGTAATGCAGTAGAAATAACAGTAATGGAGTAGAATATAAGAATATACATTATAGTAAGAAAACAATTATACTTATTTCAGTTATACTTACCACAACAATTAGATAATCACCATATCTTACTTTTATATCCTCAATATCATTATCAATGTCGTTGATGATGTCAATTTCAACTATATTCATATTGAAGTAGATTATAAAGTAATGATGTGACGTCTTTGAGAACTTCATCAAAGGAAAAAAAACTATGCTTATACACATCGACTGAATACCAAATATCAAGTGTATCCCACAAATAACAAAACATAAAAATACATTTACACACATAACGGTACCTACGCTTAACATAAACACCTACTACATTATAATTCAAAATCAAGTGCATAGCAAAACAACCAAGCATACAAACACATTTTCGCACATAACGCAACCTATGCTTAACCTAATCTATCCTTATACGCGACAACCGAACTTCTAATGCATCACAATTTAAAGTAAAGTGCATCGCATAAACAACTAAACATACAAACATATTGTACATACATAACACAACTTACCTTTAACCTAATTCATCCTTATACATCGCAACTCCACACCTACTGCATCACAGTTCATATTTAAGTGCATCACACAAAGAACCAAACATACGAAACACATTTACACACATAAAGAAACCTATACTTAACCTAATACATCCTTATACGCGACAACTGAACATCTACTGCATCATAGTTCAAATAGAAGTGCATGAGCAAACAATCAAGCATACAAACTCATGTACGCACATAATGCAACTTACGCTAAACCTAATTTATACTTATACACAAAAAATGAATACCTACTGCATCTTAGTTCAATTACAAGTGCATCACACAAATAATAAAGCATACATACTCATTTATTCACATAACCTATTGAATCAACGTTAAAATAAAAACCCATTGCATCATACTATGAAATATAATACTTACTTAATGATACGCTTAACGATTTTTCTTGTTATACCGTTTTTTGCTAAATTAATCATAACACTTACTGCATCAACATTCAAAACAACCGCATCACAATGTAAATTCAACGCATCACAGTTATGAAGTCTAGTTTAGAATTTTATCAAACACCTTGTATGCAACAATCTTAAACACTTTTTGTATCAATTTTTTCTACCTTATGTTTCAGATCTAGAAGAAAATATGATGTAAATTTGAATCAAACTATGAATACAACATACTTAGATCAATAAAAACACAAAAATCGAGGAAGTAACAAATTATTATTCATAAACTTAATAAAATTCGTCTTACGAGGAGGTTTAAAGCTTTTCTAATTCGTCTTCACTATTTTTTTGATGCAGTTAGGATAATCTAACGAGATGATGAGATGATTCAATTGAGATTATGAGATGAATAGATCTAGTGTGTGTATTTTTTTAGAGAAAGAAATGATAGTGATTTGAGAGAGAGGGTCGTTTGTTTCCAGGTTCAATGAAAACAAAATATCAGGGGTGGTATGATAATGGTTTGTTAGTTTTCATTACAACATCTTTGCCCCTCAAGTTTCTAATATTTACATAAATGCCACTCCGCTTTTTTCATCTTGCAAGTTAGATCCAATGGTTGAGATGACTTCTCATCCTTTTTATTTTAAGGGGCTTCTCATTGTATCCCCACCCTATATATATACACATTTACCTTTCTTAAAATTGCCCACTCACACACACGTTTTTTTAAAAGAGAATACACGTGTCATCTTCATTTGGACACTCATCTTTTTGCAAATCGCGTAGCGCTAAAGTATTGGCTTTTGAAATGGCATGAGGGGGGGACGGTGTGATCACACTATGGCGGAGATAGAGAGGGGACCCGAAGGGCAAGTGTTTTTTAACGGAAAATTTGTAGTATAATTTATATATATATATATATAGTTTTTTTGAAAATTTGCCCTTTCAAAAACCAATTTATAGTGTAGTTTTTAATTATCAAAATATGTCCTCTCAAACAAAAATTTCTGGCTTAGCCACTAGTCACGCCTAAATGACGATACCAATAACCGAGACACGTCAAATATAGCGTCATACCAAACCACTATACCGAGTGCTCTAAGTTAAAATGAAGAAAAAAGAACATTGAACATGATAGCAAACTAACTAACTTGTCGTTCTAAAAAAATACGTATGCTACATATCAGTATATGAGAGGGATCTCACAAAAGCCATTTTAGTAACTTACTAGCATCAGATCTGAAAATTCTTTTGGTTTAACAAAAAACGAAAAGTTCCGGATAAATACCTATTTCCCGTTACCGGTACCAAAATCTCGTTCGATACGATATCGATACACCCCTTTCATGCTCCAAAAAAACGATACCATCAATTCGGTATCAATCTGATATCACGCTCATCCCTTCTCATATCGCACATAGGTACACCCAAAATTGTGATTTACAAAATATGTTGACTCGGATTTGATCTTGTTATTCTTCCAGCGCATATTAAGGGTCCGTTTAGTTTGACATTTTTGCATGTGAGGAATCCTTTCAAACCCAAAAACAATTGTTTGGTACAACTTTTAATTAACAGATTGTGGGCCCTAATGCCAAAATATGATTCCAAGCTAGGAAGGTACCTTTCGTCAAATCCAAACCCAACATGGGTCCCACATTCATTTACCCTCTCACAATACACATTTTTAAACTAATAAAAAAATATAATCTCATTCATTTATCCTCTCACAATACACTCATAATTTGGTTTAGGAACACACGCCTATCAAACAACATTTATTAATGTCAAATTCCAATCCTCAAGTAAATCAGGCAAACCAAACGGACTCTAAATTTAAATCCTAAACCAAATTTCAATCCAAAACCGAATCCTAATCCTAAACCCCTCTAGATACCAAACAGAATTTTTTAAGGTCAATAAGTTCATTCTGATACAGTGTTTATTTAAAGTTTTATATAAGATTTAACAAAAGTTATTTTGAATGAGCTTTTTTTTAATACGCATGTTAAAAAATATTAAAAAAAAGATTCATTATGAAACTTAAAAGTTTGATAATCTCACACACATCCTCACACATATAAGCAACAATGTCAACGAGCTACTAAATATTCGTCTTTCCTTCTTTTTCTATTTTATTTAACGAAAATATGTATCACTGTAAGTCGAGGCTCCATTTGGAGCAACTTCATCTATTATCAAGCTAAGTAAAATGAAAAACATTAAAGAAACCACACCGGATTCTAACGTCCGTTTGTCTCCTCAAACGGATGAGTGTTATCCAGCTTGATTCACATTGTATGTTATCAATTTTCCTACTTTATAATAGTTGACCACTAACCACCGATGATGCATAGTAAAGTAACGAGTTGGAATTTAACCCGCGCGTTGCGGCGGGGGCAGTACGTTTTTTTTATAAATAAAGTTTATTATATAGAAAGTCGTAAATAGATAAAAGCTCGTTTTTGTAAAGTTTTTTTTTCAGTTTGGGTCGGGGTTTTTTTTTTTACTTTGGGCCAAATTTATGTATGTCAAAAACATTGCAATATTTGGCTCGTTTTGTTCACAATTCGAAGACCTTTCCGCGTGTATTTTTTGATCCGAATGAATCGGTAGATATGTTTTATATATTTAATAAATAAAGTTTATTATATAAAAAGTCGTAAATAGGTAAAAGTTAATGGTCCGTTTTGTAAAAAAAAAAAATTACGTTGGGCTAGATTGGGGGAAATTTTTTGGGCCAGATTTTGGGCTAGTATTGTGGTACTGTAGCATGTCACTGTAGCACAATGGATTATTTTTTTTAATTTGGGCTAGATTTGGGCTAACTTTTTGGCCCGACACTGTAGCACTGTAGCGTAGGTCAAACTTTGGTCAAACATTTGTGAATTGTATTATAGGTTAATAATTTTTATATTACTAAATGATATATTGATTTGAATTTGAGTGTTAGGATAAATTTTGAGATGAATTTGATTATAATAAGTATTTGGACGAATTTTAAGTCTGGATACAACTTTGAACTTATTGACCTTAAGAAATTCTGAATTTGTATGAAAGATAATATAGAAAAAACCCACTACTGTAATCTATAATGGAAAAAAATCCACCGAGATTAAAAGGAAAGGGAACACTTCAAACCACCAAAATCAAATATCTCTAAAGGAAAGAAGATTTAAGTAAATAGGGGCTGAACTTCATTCATTTTCATTGTCTACTTTTCTTTTAGCTCAATCTATTATATAGAGATATACAAACCCTTAACATAAAAGTAATTGGCCTCTTAGTACAAAATTAGCAGCCAATAAGAAACAATCAGGTGTGCAGCAATTTTGGGACCACTTTTATAGTATCTTTTGTACATTCTGAGAATTCCATAGAGACTTGCTTGGTTGGACCTTTGACTATATTTCTTTTTCATTCGATAACACACTAAAACTAGATAAACATCACACACATTATGCATGTGCTGGTTGTAAGAGCTCAGATCAGCGTGAAGACAATCAATAGCCTAACTAATTACCAATGATGGTTATTGGATATCACTTGAAGTCGTGTAATCACTTTTCGAAGAAGATTATTCGACCCTATGCCTGGGTATCACGAATACCTCCTTGGGATAAAACCAAGTGTTTGTTCTTGTTCTAGGCACAGATCAAGAACCCTGCGTTTCTATGTGTTTTTGTTTTCTGTGTGTTTTTCCATGCAATTGTGATCCCTATTTATAGGGGATTTACTCAAAACATATTCATGGAATTAATAGAGATTAATGGACAATTAATCTCTTCCATAATTATCATCCATAATTTAAGAGTTAGTGGTTACATGACCAAATTAAATATATGGTCATTAATGCAGTCAAATCTACTACTTAAATAGACAAAAGTTGTTACAAAATATTTAATGTAGTCAAAATTGCTACTTAAATGTTTGTAACCACCCATTTAATTCTAACCACTAAAAGAGTCGGGAAAAATCAGTAACTTGATGGGTGTACACTCCGTACCTCCAAACCCATTTCCAAGTATGATCTGATTCCCACAATTGCACTAAATCTCCAACAATCCTTCCCAATTTAGTACAATTTCTTTGCATGAAAAATTAAACTTAAACAAAACAAGTGCATAAATAAAAATATCATAAGGATTGAATTTTCATCTTAGTAAATTACATGTTTAAATATTCGAGAATCATGGTGTTCTAAGAATTGAACTATTCAACCCATTTGAATACCTGAAGATAAAATACACACAAGTTTTCAAACACATAAGAAACTCCTGACACTATACAAGTCGTGTGTCCATGTCCAGTTCATAAATGTTGTAAGAGCCAAAGTCCATGATCCCTGAAGTGGCAAAACCTCAACATTTACATAGGTGGTTCATCTTTATTCATGCTTATGCTAAGCACTTTTTCAAAGAAATTACCATTGAGAAGTAAAGACTTCATCCTCCTTTTCAGCAGGTTCCAAGCACATCCTTGGGATGATGTGTAAATACATGTGCTTCAATCCTCTGAACGTTCAGCTTTCCATATTGAACTCAGCTACCAAGTTTCCTTAGTAGGGAGTTGGGTGTCCTAGCATTCAGCGACTTAGTTGGACTTTAATCATATCCCTTCAGCAGACTTTATAACCAAGTCTCTAGCCAATCCCTTCGTCAATTGATCAGCTAAGTTTTGTTAAGACCTTACAAACTCTATAGATATCACCCTATTCGTGATCAACTCACGAATCATGCTATGCCTGAAACCTAAGTGCTAGACTTCCCATTGTACATTTGGCTATATGCCTTTGCCAATGTAGCAGCACTATCACAGCGGATAGAAATATGTGCTATAGGTTTGGACCACAATGGAATCACAAGGAGCAAGTTTTTCAACCATTCAGCTTCCTTACCAGCAGCTGCTAAAGCCACAAATTCAGATTTCATTGTTGAACCAGTGATGCAAGTTTGTTTCTTGGAAGCCTAAAAAATTACACCACCAACAAGCACGAATACATAGCCACAGGTAGACGAATTGTCTTCAGTATTGCTGATCCAGCTTGCGTCAGTGTATCCTTCTAAAACCGAAGGATAACCAGTATATGTCAAACTATAGTCCATGGTTTTCTTTAAGTACTTCAGTGCCCGCTGAATTGCTTGCCAATGCTGAGTACCAGGATTACTAGTATACCTGCTCAGTTTACCCACTGCAAAAGCAATATCAGGTTGTAATGGCATACATTAGGTAGCCAATCACTCTATAATACTCAAGTTGAGATACATCTTGTCTATTATTGGGCATCAGCTTCTCACTTGTATCCTTAGGAGTACTGGAGTGCAATCAAAGTAATTGAATTTCTTCAGTACCTTCTCAATATAATGAGACTGAGAAATTGCTATTCTATTATTTTCATGTTTAATCCTAATACCAAGGATAACATCAGCCTCCCCTATGTCATTCATAGAGAACCTTGATGACAAAAATTCCACTGTCAAGTCAACCTGAACTTGGTCAGTGCCAAAGATCAGCATGTCATCAACATATAGGCAAATGATGACTCCTTTATTAGTTTCATCAAATTTTCTATATACACATTTGTCAGCTTGGTTAAGTAAATAAAACAACTTCATCATACTTTTGATGTCATTGCTTAGGTGCCTGCTTCAGTCCATATAAAGACTTAATCAGTTTACACACCTTGTTTTCATTGCCAGGCATGATGAAGCCCTGAGGTTGGTTTATATATACCTTCTCATCCAAGTCACCATTCAAGAAAGTTGTCTTCACATCCATCTGATGAATAACCAGATTATGAATTGATGCCATAGCAATCGGCAATCTCATGGTACTGATATGTGCCACTAGAGCATAAGTATCAAAGTAGTCTATCCCTGACTTTTGCTTAAAACCCTGAATGACTAGCCTTGCCTTGAACTTTTTAATAGTTCCATCTACCTTAAGTAGTTTTCTTTGAAGATCATTTGCAACCAAGAGGTTTTGCAACCTGGGTAGATCATCCAACACATCCAAGTGTTTGTATGCCCAGATGGAGTCCCGTCTCATCATTAATTCATCTTTCCCAAAAGCAACATCCTGAGAATATTATTCTTCATCAAATGTATGATTCAGCCTCAACATTATAGCAATAGGAGTGTTGGTCAAAGACCTCATCCCTTGTTCCTTCAATTAAATATAATTGAAATTCAGGTCCAAAATCCTTTGAAGTCCTATTCCTTTTGCTTTTTCTAAGCTCAGGTTCAGATTGCTGAACAACCTCTTCAGTTACCTCTTCAGGGATAACTAAACAACCAATGTCTTCAGTTCCATTTACCAAGGACCTCTAACTTGGTCTAGGGACTGATGAGAATCTATTCTCATCAAAGATAGCATCTCTTGATTCAATTATCGAGTTAATTAAAACTGAATCATTAGGCTCAATGACATAGAACCTAAAATCCTTGGAATGCTTAGCATATCCAACAAAGATGCATTTAATGCCTCTTTCACCCAAAGTTTTCAGCTTTGGATCAGGGAGTCTTACAACTACCCTACAACCTTAAACCCTAAGGTAGTTCAGGTTTGGTTTCCTTTTTGTCCAGAATTCATAAAGGGTAATCATGTTCCTTTTATTAGGAATCCTATTTAATAAATAGCAAGCTGTTAAACAATAGCTTCACATGAAAATCTTAATAACCCTTGACTCAGTCCTGATAGGAACCCACATGGACTTAACTAATCTATTAGTACTCTATTTTTCCTTTCAGACATACCATTTTGTTGTGGAGTATAAGGGGCGGTCGTTTCATGGATAATACCAACAGACTGAAAATACAGAGTATCCATGTACTCACCTACCCTATCAGTCCAAAATCTTTTGATTTGGGACCCTTGTTGTAATTCAACTTCAGTTTTAAATACTTTGAATTTATCTAATGCTTCATCCTTTGAATGTAATAAATAAACATAACAAAACCTTGAAGCATCATCTATAAATGTCATAAAGTATTTCTTATTCCCTAAAGAGGGAGTAGCATGTAAATCACACAGATCACTATGGATCAGCTCTAAAACTTCAGTTTCACGTTTTACATTTTGAAATGGTTTCTTAGTTATTTTGGTCAGCATGCAAGTCTTACACTTTTTAGTGTCCATGTCAAAAGCTAGGATTAACCCATCCTTTAACATATCTTGCATCCTCTTAAAGTGAACATGGCCCAGTCTAGTATGCCATAAGATTGAATCATTTAGTTTAAAGGTTGACATAAAGGCTGAACCAATATTAAGCCTGAACATATGATTACTTAAATAACCAAAACCAATAAACACACCATGTTTAGATAAAACAAATTTATTAGATTCAATCACTTGTTTATAACCACAATTATTCAAAAACACTACTATAAACCAAATTCTTCCTTATATTAGGAACATGTAAAACATTAAACAACAAAATAATCTTTCCAGAACTAATCCTAAGATCTACACAACCACGTCCATGCATCACGGCTGTTGACTCATTTCCTATGTGAAGAATAGATCCATCATTCAGCGACTTATATGTCTTGAACCAGCATCTATCTTTACACACATGAACAGTTGCTCCTGAGTCAACCCACCACGCAACATCATCATCCTGCACATAATAAGCCTCAAATACATATGTAACATAATAAACCTGGAAAGATTTATTAAACATATTATGACCTTTTAGTGAGTTGGTAGAACCATCCACTGAACAATTTGTGCTTGAACCATTGGCTTTGTTGCCAACTTTTCCACTTTTGCAATCCTTTTCAAGTGTCCAGGTTTCCCACACTTCCAACAAGTCACTTTAGACTTTTTGTTAGGATCAGCTTTGGTGTTATCATGATGCTTACGTTTACCCTTGTTGTCATTGTACCTGGAGGAATTGTTATGCTCCACCATATTGACAACTGAAGGACCAGCAACATTGTTGCCTTTTGGCTTGTCACTATCCTGCATCCTGAGGGACTCCTCAATACGCAGATGACTGCCCAACTCAACAAGTGTTAACTCCTCTTTCTTATGTTTCAAGGTGTGCTTGAAATCTTTCCAAGAAGGATGGAGTTTATCAATGATACAAGAGACTTGAATAGCCTCATCCATGTTCATTTTATGTTATGTAAATCTTCCAAGTATACTAAGAAGTTCATTGTATTGTTCCAAGACTGATCTTGAATCAGTCATTTTGTAATTTATGAAATTACTAACAAGGAACTTCTTACTCGATGCATCCTCAGCCATATATTTGGCCTCTAAGGAATCCCATAGTTCTTTGGAAGATTCAACATTTTGGTAAATATCAAACAAGGAATCAGACTTACCATTGAGGATTAAACCTCTGCAGACATAGTCATCATTGTCCCACTTGGCCCTCTTCCTGATTTGTTCCATTGTTGCATCATCACCACCATCTTCAGGCATAGGAGTAGTCAACACATACACCACACTCATGCTGGAAAGCAAGAAGTGCATCTTCTTCTGTCATATTCGAAAGTCCACCCCTTCAAACTTGTCAAGCTTGGAAAAGTTTGAAGCCATGTATTTCATAGCAGCAGCCGCCATTGATTATCACAAAATAATCTTCTTTGATTGTTTTGGTTGTAAGAGCCCAGATCAGGGAGAAAGACAATCCAATATGATGGTTAGCCAAACTAATTACCATGATGGTTAACGAAATCACTTGAAGTCCGAGTTATCACTTTCCAAGAAAGAATATTCAACCCTATGCCTGGGTATCACGAATACCTCCTTGGGATAAAACCAAGTGTTTGTTCTTGTTCTAGACACAGATCAAGAACCCTGCGTTTCTATGTGTTTTTGTTTTCTGTATGTTTTTCCATGCAGTTGTGATCCCTATTTATAGGGGATTTACTCAAAACCTATTCATGAAATTAATGAGATATTAATGGCTAATTAAGCACATTCCAAATTACCTCCATAATTATTAGGATAGTGGTTCATGACCAAATTAATATAAGGTAATTAATCAGTACAAATCTGCTACTTAAATAGGCAAAAGTTGTTACAAAACATTTAATGTAGTCAAACCTGCCACTTAAATATTTATAACCACCCATTTAATTCTAACCACTAAAAGAGTCAGGGAAAATCAGTGACTTGATGGGTGTACACTCCGTACCTCTAAACCCATTTCCAAGTATGATCTGATTCCCACAATTGCACTAAATGATCAGCTTATTGAAAGCAAATAAAGATAGTAAGGCCCTAGTCCAACCTTTCGAGTAAGGTGCATCCTAGGCTGAAATTAGGATTACTAAATACTCCTTCAAAATGTGACATAGCAGGTAAGACAACCATAGCTTCATTTGAGTCCATATGTGATTTGTGAGGTTCATTAGGCAACACACTAACCTCGGATACACCCGCATCATCCTCCCCCTTTAAATTAGGACTTGACCTCAAGTCTTTAAGGTAATCATCTTCTAAGTAAGGCGTTAGATCTCCAACATTAAACATAATAGAAATGGAGACATCTCCCAGAAGTTCTACTTTGTAAGCACTATAACCAAAGCGTTCCAACATTTTGAAAGGACCCTCGACTCTTGGCATCAGCTTGTTCTTTCTTTTGAAGGGAAATATCTCTTTCCTTAAATGAATCTACACTATATCACCCAGAGAAAAAGTGGGCTGCTTGCGGTTCTTGTGTGCCTTAGCCTTGTACATTTTGTTTTCTTTTTCAATTCTGGCCTTTACTTGTTCATGTAGCCTTTTGATCTCTTTGGTCTTAGTTTCAGCTTCAATGCTTGCCTTAGGCTCAATTGAAAGAGGAATAAGATCAATTTGAGTTAGAGGGTTAACACCATAACATATTTTAAATAGAGTTTTACCCGTTGAGTAATTAGGATCCTGGTTGAAAGCAAATTTAGCATGAGAAAGCTTGAGATCCCAAACTTGCATAGTCTTCTTAACCAAAGTTCTTAGTAGCATTCAAGTCGTCCTATTAGTCACTTCTGTTTTCCCATCAGTTTGTGGATAGTAGGAAGTGTTGAATAGGAGCCTAGTGCCCGAGAGCTTCCATAATGACTTCCAAAAGTAGCTCAAGAATTTAGCGTCTCTATCCGAAACAATGGATTTAGGGATCCCATGAAGACGAATTATCTCTATGAAAAATAGGGCTGCTGCAATAGATTCATCACTCGTTTTGGTGAATGGTATGAAATGTGCCATCTTTGAGAAACGATCAACGACAACCATGATAGAATCCTTTCCCCTTTGAGTTCTTGGTAATGCTACAATGAAATCGATACTTAAGTTTTCCCAAGGCTGATTTGGTGTAGGAGGAGGAGTGTATAAACCTTTATGAAATGTAGACTTAACTTGATGGCACGTTGAACAACGAGTAATAAGAGCTTGAACATCTTTTATCATACAAGGCCAATAAAAGTGTTCATTCAGAATCTCTAGTGTCTTAGTATTACAAAAGTGACCTGCCAATCCACCACTGTGAGCTTCTCTTATCAACAAGTCTTGAATTGATCCTTTAGGAATGCATAATCTGCCATTTTTAAAGAGGAACCCATCTTGAACAACATAAGGGCCTTTAGACATATTTGGAGATGAACATAAAAGAGGACCAAAATCTGGATCAGATTCATATAATTCTTTGATAAAAGAGAACCCAAGGACCCTAGCTTCCAAGATAGACAACATAGAGTGCCTTCTGGAAAGAGCGTCCGCCACCACATTTGAGGAACCAGCCTTGTGTTTAGACACAAAAGGGTACATTTGAAGAAATTCCACCCACTTGGCATGTCTTGGGTATTAGATGATAGATTATTTGATTGGCTACCTTTTAATATTAGTTAATATATTTTTGGATGATTTGTTAGTCAACATGTATTTTAGGATGATTAGATAATCATGAGTAAGATGATTGGATAATCATTATCTGTACATTCATTATTCTTAGTTGTATTCTAGTTGTCATTTGGCTCAAGCCTTTATATTTGTATCTATAAATAGTGATGAGATAATATATCATAACCTACGGGGTTTTCTATCTCTATTTTCAAAACCCTAGTTGTCGGCCACCATAAGCCGCTACTAAATTCCAAAAAAAAATCTCTCTTTTTCTGTTATCATCACGTACATTTTCTTCTCTTATGCTACTGATATTGCTCAAACATATACCATATGTTTGATTTAGTTTTGTTATTTTTCTGTCTTATTTAATTTGAGGCATCTTAACATGCTGCTCTCTATCTAATTTCTCTAAAGGTATCCTCTTTTGTTTCCATCTGCTTTCTTGCGTTCTTTTCAAAGGTATCCTCTTTTGTTTCCATCTTATTTCTTGCGTTCTTTTCCAATCTCTTTCATTTTTTTTCTCTTTTCATCTAAAAAATCTCAACAACAACAACAAATAAAAGAAAATCAATTTTCTCAAGCCTTCTTAAGCAAATCAATCTCCTTCTGGTTTTATTTGTTTTTAAAAGTCATTCTAATCACAAGTTTTATTTACTTTTCTTCTTAACTTTTGTTTCCTTCTTAAAAAAAGAAAAAAAAGATGAAGTTTTGGGTGTTACAGCTTCCTACGCAAGTACAAGATTATAACAACAATCAATAAATCAAGTTTCTCGAAAGATAGAAGATTTATCGCCTCTTGCAAAGTTTAACTCCAGTTGGATCGTTCGAAGACCTCCCGCTCCAACTGCGGGGGAGATGGTGGATTATTTGATTGGCTACCTTCCAATATTAGTTGATATATTTTTGGATGATTTGTTAGTCAACATGTATTTTAGGATGATTAGATAATCATGAGTAAGATGATTGGATAATCATTATCTGTACATTCATTATTTTTAGTTGTAGTCTAGTTGTCATTGGGCTCAAGCCTTTATATTTGTATCTATAAATAGTGATGAAATGATATATCATAACCTACGGGGTTTTCTATCTTCTTTCATTGGGTTGAGTTTATGTTGGTCGTTAATGTATTTTAGAGCTTCATGATCAAAAAATAGAACAAACAGCCTTGGTATAAAGTAATGAGACCAATGATCGATTTCCCGCACCATGGCATAAAACTCCTTGTCATACGTGCTATAGTTGAGCTTGGATCCATTGAGTTTCTCACTAAAATACGCTATTGGTTGCTTTTCTTGAACAAGGACAACCCCAATGTCAACACCACTTGCATCACATTCGAGCTCAAAAAGCATATCAAAGTTAGGTAAAGCAAGTATATGTGATGAACTTAGCTTATCCTTCAAGCATTCAAAGGCTACTTGGGCTGATTTATGCCACTCAAAAGTTGTTGGATTATGTACACGTAAATTAATATATGTCCGGAAAGTTTATGCGAGCCTACAGGGACGCACGCGTTAACACGTAAAACAATTAATAATAAATATTAAACGTAATATATTTATGTGATAAGCTTAACGAACGTTAAATAGTTAAAGTAAATATTTAACGAAGTTATATTAATCGTTAAATAGTCTAAAGATTAATAGATATGGGATTTAAGGAAAAAAAGAAAGTTTTCGTTTTGTTTCTTTTTTGCCTAGAACAGATCAAACACCCCTAATAAGGAGGTGGGAGAGCTTTGCTTGCAAGCCAAGTTATTTAAGCTATAAATAGGGGTTTAAAGATTCATTGTTTGAGGACACATCTTGGAAAAATTAATCCCTAAATCTCTCTCATTCTCTCTCTTTTGTTCGAGCGACCGAAACCCACAAAGGGTTTTCGGTTTTGTGTTTGTTTCAATCCAAGGAAAAACCACAAGGGTTTTCAAGTGTTAATTTCTACGAGAACGTGGTGGTTTGATTGCTTATCACTACTAGTACTAGCATACTTAATTGTTTGCTAATGTGTGTTGAAGTAGATGGATTTTAATTAGATCCTCGGTAGATTCGCGTTGTTATATTTATTATACACACGCGTATATTGAAGACGGTGTTTCGTTAATTGCTAAAAGGTACACGTCATCAATCTATTTATTGATTATATTTTCTATACGTGATTATATGTTATCCTCTGCGTACTCGTGTAGTTAATAGTTAATTAGGTCATAAACTTCAACAGTGGCTTCACGTGCCATCGTATAGAATTCTAATTACAAAAAGTAAAATTGAACATTAGGGTTCTTGATTAATTTTAAACCCTTTGGGTTTTTTAGTTATAAAGATTGGATCTTGATTGATAATAAAATTAATTAAATGAAACCCTAGGTTGCATGAAATTTTAAAGTGTTAAAATTCGACTTTTAATTGTTAATTGGTCCGTTTTGCTTGTAAATTAATTGTTAACATTGATATCCATGATGAACACATGCATGTATCATGGATTGATATGTGATATAAAATTCTTTGTTAATTGTTAATTAAAGTTCATGCAATTTGATGATTATGGACATAAAAGTTAAAATATTTTGTTTTTCGGATTGTTAGACACACTGTTACGAAAATATTCATAAAATATTCGTTGAAGGTCGAAAAAATTTGAAATTTTAATGGTAGATCTACGACTCAGTAAGCTTCAACTTTGTAGTTTACTGCAAAAGCTGGGGAAGAACCTAGCTATGTCCTGACGGGGCCTGAAGTCGACTGAAATATTCTATCAGCTTTTATGTGCTATGTGATACTGTTTATATAAGGCTTACGCAATCGATTATATCGATGTATGTGGCCCGATTCATTGGAAAATGGAGCCTTATGTAAATAAGTACATAGGTTAATTATTTGATAATTAGAATCATCATTAATGTTTGCATGTATTAATTGTTAAGTGATTAAATAAATGTTAAGTGTATTAGTTATATGTTTATATATAGTTTTGTTTTAAGTTTTGACTTGTGAGAAAACAAAAGGTTTTTCGAAAATAAAATTATAAACATGACTAATAACTATGAAATAAGATTTATTATAGACTATTAATTGTGAAGTCTTATGTGTCAATCGGGTGTGGTTATCTATAATGTTAGGGCTCATACCTTAACTTTTCACGACGAGACTTGCAATTTAATATGTTTATAATGTGTTTCAAAATTAAAGATTTAATTTTTATCAATGACGAAATTTGCAAAATTATTATTTAGTTGCAAAGATAAGGTTCGGAGAGACTCATCAAGACTTCGGTCTTGTAGATACCATTATCCTATAATGCCGGACTACATTATAGTTTACTTACCTTGCATACTATTTAGGAAGTCGCGAATGGTCTAGGGTTTGAATGATTTTTAATCATTCTTTAATCTTTTCCCGCGATATAATATAAAGTCTTTAAAATTTAAAAACATGTTGAATCGTCAATTTTTAAAGGTAACACTATTTATACATGAGATGTATAAAAAATAAGTGATACCGTAATAAATAACTTAATTGAATAAAGTTTTATTAAAATTTATGATACGAAGATGTATGCATGCTTCTTCGTACATATTTGACACATCAAATAAAATACCATTTTTAAATAAGTTGTTGCCATCTAATTTGTAAGAACACTTGCAGTTGTTTTTTACTATGCGTGAGACATATGTAGATTGCAATCCCAATGTGATTATACACTTTTTCGTGAGACGTTAGTGTTACATAATCATAGTTCTTGATTGGATGACTTAATCGGTTTAGTGGTGAGACCTTAAACTCGAGGCATAGATGGGATAAAACATGCTTACTAGTATATTGATGTAATAAAGTAAGTCCATAATGTTCTAGAAATTGCACCGGTGGCAATTATTGATCGTCAATTACCTTTTGAATACACCATTGCTAGCAGACCAACTGATGTGATAGTGGTATGTCAAGTTGGATCCTAGACCTTAGAAAATTAATTGTTTATAGATTTAAACATGAGTAGTTAATTTTCTTCAAGGAGTATTATCGAAAATACTAATTCTTGAACTTTAACTATGTTTTGTAGATGGCACATCATACTCAAAACATAAACCATTCGGCTTTAGCCGGTTTGCGATTAGTTTTAGCCGGTTTGCGCATAAACAAGTTTTCCACTATTAGTTTTTTTGATATGTAAACTTCAATGGAATCGTAGACACCTGTTCCTAGCAGTTTGGCCTTCACTTTTATTCCGGCAGATCTTTAAATGAACATGTTAGTCTATAAATGACAATCGGTAACAGACTAGAATTGCACCATTGTTAAAATGTTACCTTCATTTGTGGTCAAAATGGGTAGCTCAGGGTCTGGGGTGGGTAGAAGCGAAATTGCTTTTGTCTTACGCCTGAAGGACAACCCTCCAAAAGCCTAAATTAAAAAGTTTTATGCTTATTTCCAAAATAGCTTATAAGCAAAAGTGTTTCAAATAACTTACAATTATGGCATATAAGTACCTATGAATAAGCATTTCCTCATATGCTCATTTTAAAATAACTCAGAGAATAATTTGTACCATGAATTTACGTTTTTGTAATTTTTTTAATTCTCAATGGAAGTTTCTACTTACGTAATAAAAGACTGTGTTTGATGTGATTTATCAGTATATAACCTCGACGCAATTCTTAGCAGAATGCTTGGTTTCAAATGCCTGATGTTTGCTACACCATCCCTTGGTGCACCTCACATCTGCTTCACTGATTTCCTAGCGATGTATGTTTCACTCTCGCGAAAGGTAATCTTTATTCTCTACATCTTAATGTTATAATGTTATGTTAAACGAATAGTACGGTTATATATGTTTTGTGGTGTTTCGGGTATGCAGTTGGCAGCAGTTTGGAGACTTTGATTAGAAACGAATATTACCAGACGAATAGTTTCATCTATTTACGGCGTGCTAATAAAACTAATCAATACAATGTATCGTAAACCACGTAAGAAGGCATTTGTTAAGTCTAAAAGGGAGTTTAGTGGGATTCGCCTGGGAATCATCTAACGGTTGATGGTGCTTTAAACAATTCTGAGGTCGGTGAGCCAGTGGAGGATGCAAATGAGGTATAATTACGTTTAATAACATATTGAAAGACCCAACTTTAAGCTTCTGGATGATCAGTTTTAGACTAGAAGACCACAAACATAGATGAGTCCCAACTGCTTTAGAGATAGATTACTTGATACCATCAGGCATCATGCGTTGTATAGGTGGAGCATTGTCTGCTGTTATTCAGGTTGGCATATGATGTACCTAGAAGTTGAAACTGATAGGTGATGGTGCACGACAAAGTTGTAAGATTTGGTCCTCCTATGTTGGAGCTTGAAGGGTCAGCGTCTAACTGATTGCTTCGTCAGGGCTAATTGATGAGCGAGTAACGGGTCAAAACAGTCAACTATGTAATTTAGTCAACACACTATTATATCATTGTGAATGATTCTCTTTTGTCTGAAAATATTTGTAAACGATCATATCCCCTAGAACAGCCGTAGTTAAATGTCCCGCTTAAACAATATTATTTTTCAGATTTTGTTATAGTTTCGTGGAGCGAAACACATTGCTCTATTCGACCAGAAAAAAAAAGAATAGCCCCGCGCTACACAGCGAAACCTTGTTGGAAATAATTGATGAAAGAATGTGGCGTAATTGTCTTTACACACACCTAGACCTTTTCCCAACCACAATTATCTCCTCTCCAAAAATACAATCAAAATCAAAAATAAAAATCAAGGCAAAGGGGGCATCACCTCCCAAACCCTAACCCCAACCCCCGTTATCCCCTTTTCCAAACACTCCAATTCCCCGATGCGCGCCGCCGCACCACCACGATCGGCAACGGCGATCAGATACAGAGGCGTAAGAAAGCGTCCATGGGGTAAATACGTTGCCGAAATTAGAGATCCATTAAAAAAAGCTAGGGTTTGGTTAGGTACCTTCAACACAGCCGAAGACGCGGCCCGAGCGTACGACGCGGCCGCGATCAATCTCCGCGGCGAAAAAGCGAAAACTAATTTCGCCGCGGTTCGAACCTTGGCCGATGATGATGATGAGGATGTATTGGTGGTGTCACACCGCCCTACTAGTAGTAGTATGAGTAGTACTGTTGAATCTGTTAGTGGACCCCATGTACCTGTGGTAGTTAAACCGGTTATTGCGAAACCTGGGCCTGTTGATGAATGTTGCGATTCGAGTTCCTCGGTTGTCGTCGATGAGGGAGATGATGAGGTTGAAGGAGAGAATGATAGTTTTTCTAATAAGAAAAGTCTTTTCATGTTTGATTTGAACGAGTTACCGCTTGATGATGGTGAGGAGGATCATTGTTGCACGGACCTTCGTCTTTGATGATAAATTGGTTACACGTACATTTGACGAAATTACGACTTTGTTTAAGACCAAAAAAACTGATTGATTGTTGGTTATGGAGGATAATTTATGGTTTACTAGTTGTGAAAATGTTTGTTTTAGATTGTGTAAATTGTTGGTGTTGAATGTCGAGGTGTATGATGCTAAGTTGATATTAATATTTTGTTGTGGAATAGGCTTCCGAGTAGGAGCATCCTTGGTTTTTGAAGACCGAGTAAACAATGGCAGGGGCGGAGGGATAATCCGGAGCACTTCCATTCTGTGTTTGATAACATCTCACATTGGATGGGATGTGCTTAGGATATCCTCCGTTCTCATCCCAGTTTATTCCATCTTTTGGAATCGTGGAGGTTATTACTTGGAAGTGTATTGATCTTGCAAAATGTTCATCAGCTAGGTATCACGCATATTCCTTAATACTACACTTAACACCATACTTTACATAAGAATAACACTTCAATTACTAGTTCAAGCATTGATCAATGTCAAATTTTATTGTCATCATTTACTGAAATTGTGTTATATAAGGAGTATCATTACTAGATTTAACTGTTCCATGTGTGTACTTGTTACTGGTAAACTTGAAATGGTCTTTGTGTTTACTAATTTATGGTGTACATATATTTTGTTTCAGCATTCTGTATGTGTTAATTGTTTTCTTCTTGTTTGTAGTGGTAAATTACTACATTGTACTTGTATTAGATTATGTGAGCCATTGGGGTTGAGGTATAATATAAGTGGTAAAAGTGTTTGTATTAGATTGTATGAATTGTTGGTGTTGATTGTTAAGGTGTAATGGAGGTATATGATGTTGGTTCGATATAATTGGTGGTAATTACCTCGATGGTTTTTGAAGATTGAGTAAACCTTGACACGGGCAGAGGGATACCATTCGTTATAGGTAGCAAGATATATTAGATAATATAAGAATTTTTTTTTTGCTATCCTATATATGTGTAAAGGTCTATTCTGTCTTTTCGAATTGTTGAGGTAACCTCTTGTCTATTGATCTTGCAAAATATATATCAACTAGGATTGCAGTATTACTAATTACCTAACATGTAGCCCCAAACTTTACATAAGAATACTACTATTATACAAACACCCTTATAACTAATTGAAGGATTGATCAAGGTCAAATACATCTATTGAGGTTCTAAATTTCTAATGTCCCACAGGAGTTAATTACTAGATCTTAAATTTTTTGATGCGTGTACTTGTTACTTGCTAGTTGTGATCTTGAATTAGTGTCTGTATGTGTTAGAAGATATAATAACGTTTATGGTGTTCATTTATTTGTTTTACGTTTTCTATGTGCGTCAATTTGTTGTCTTCGTGCTTGTCATGGTAATGAGCCAGTAAGGTGTGCTTGTATTAGATTGGGTTAATTATTTAAAAATGTATCATACTTGCCACTTTTTGTCATTGTGTGTAGAGTACTATTTTTTTTCTATTGTGACACCAACCTTTTGAATTCGTGCTATTGAGTGTATTCTGCGACTATTTTTGCATGTAAAATGACCATTTTACCCTTCGAAATTTGAAAAAAAGTGAGGGTAAAATGGTCACAAAATACACACAATAGCACGAATTCAAAAGCTACTTTATAAAAGCTACTTTGCAAAAGTAAAGATAGGCACCAGCTGTCTAAAAGAAAGTGCCAGTTGTATAAAAATAAGAATGTAATTTTACTTTCTTGTCCTTGTGTTTTGTATATATAAGTTTCTTAGCTCATCGTTGTAATATAAGCTTTTCATGTAACCCTTCTCCCTACTATCAATAAAATCTCTTACTCTTTCCGCGTCTACTCTGCCTTGTGGTATCAGAGCCATTTCCAGAAAAAAGTTGAAGATAAATCTATTCAGATAACTATGGATGCTAATCAGGTATATTCTATGATAAGCTAAATAAAATTGTTCCTTGATTATTACTTAGAATTCTCTTTGAATCCTATACTGAACATGCCATCAAATTAAAAATCTGTTTTAAAAACTATTTCGTGATACTTGAATCAAAGAAAAATTTGTTTTTGATAAAACTCTTTTTCCAAAAGGACACATAGAGTCTTTGTAAGTCCCGTTGTTGAAGAAAGGGCAGTTTTAGAACTCAATTAGGTATGAGGAAAAATGGAGTTTTGTAATAAAACAATATTTCTTGAAAATTAAAGTAAGAAATTTGGTTTTATAAGGATTATGGCATGGTTAGTATGGAATTAAAGAAAATAATAAGTAATAGAAAAGGAACGCTTTAGCAAAATAGAAATGAATAAAACACAGATCAATTGTAATGAGACTAATAAAAATATTGTTACAAGAATTAATGGTTGTAAAAAAGATATTGAACACTTTCATAATAGAATTAATGAAATTAGATTTACCAGTATAAGTAAAAAATCTAAAGATACTCTAATAGAAAATTACAAAAGATTAATTAAAATAAAAACAGGCGAAATAAAAGAATTAGAAAAAAATTTAGTTATATGCTAAAATGAGTAAAATTGAAATTGAAGAATCATATACAGAACAATTAGAAACTATTAACAAAAACATTTTAAGTATATATGATAAAGTAATGCATATAAATAATTTATTATCTAAACCAAATACGATTATAAATGATAAATATAATACTACAAAATTAGAAGAAAATATAAAAATAATAAATCAAAAGGAAGAATTTATATATAGTCATGCAATACCTAATCTAAAAATTGGAAGAATAATTAGACAAGAATTTACATATAACTGGAATAAACCAGATGTTAAAAAAGAAGAATTGTGATAATATTAAAGAAGAAATAATTAAATCAGAAGATAAAGAATTTAAAACAGGAATTTATAATATAGAAACAACAAATAAAAATAGAAAGTTTGTTAATATAAAAGGTATGAGATATCTACTCAAAGATGAGAGAAATTTATTAATGGAAAATGAATTTGAAAGAATGATACGAAGAAAAAATGAAATAAATGAATTAGAAAGTATAAGTTCAAATTCAAAAAGTAGTAGTTCTAAATCAATTAAAAAATCAAAAACGATTGATGATTTGTATAATTTGATAAATAAAAATCAAAAAAGAAATGAAGAACAATTTGAAAAGATAAATAAAAACATAAAAATATTAGATAAAAATATAAAGACAGTAAAAAATAAAGTCATGAAAATGGAAGAAGAAATATATACGGAATTAGATAATCTAAGGTTAGAAATAACAGAAAATGTTCGAGAAATAGAAAATAAAATTCTAAATTTAGAATTAAAAAATAAAGAAAATAGTATACAAAGTAATGATAATAAACAAGAAAATGATAGTGAATTAGAAAGTATTGAATCTAATCTAAGAGAATTAGAGGTGTTAAATATTAATAATTCAACTAAAGATAATTCTGAAAATGAATATAGATTTACAAATCATAGTGAAAATGAATTAACCAGTAATCTTACTAATGATAATCTTACAAATGACATAAAAGAAGAAGAAGTAAATATGAATACAGAAGGTGAAAGTAGTGGAACTAAGCCTGAACATAGATATTATAAAGAAAGACCAATTGCTGGAAATTATGATTTTAAAAGAAAAACATATGGTATAAATAAAAGAGATTACACTATATGGAGTAAAAGACTACAAGGAAAATATAAGATAAAACACAATATGGACCCAGAAATACTTGATTTAGATTGTCCAGAGTCTATTGAAAAATCTATAACCAGTTGGGTTGGCAAAACTAATGCTAGATTAATTGAAAATAAAATAAGTTTAAGTGATAGTTTTAATTATATAATTGGTACTATAACAGGCCAAGCTAGAATTTATTTAGAAAGTTTAAAAAGTCAAGAGAAAGAATTATTAGAAGGACATGTAGATATAAATGGAACAATAATAACAACAAGTACAGCTATGTTAAAGAAAATTGAAATATTAATTAGAAGGGAATTTGGAGATCTTAATGCAGATACTATACAACAAGATCAAGAAAAACTAAATGCTTTAAACATTTTAAAAGGAATAGAATTATGTTCGTTATGTGAAGAACATTTAGAAACATATATTTGTGTTTTCCGTGATAATTACTATAAAGCCCAAGATTTCAAAAATACCTATTTAAAGCAACTATTTTTTGATAAATTACCTTATCCCTTAAACCAACATATTACCATTGAATATAATAAAAATCCCAGAACTGATACATTAGGAGAAAGAATAAGTTTCTTGAAAACATGGTATAAAAATTATTGTTTAGAAAGATATGATCAAAGAAGAATGAAAAATATGATTTCTAATATAAATTATTGTTGCAAAGATAATGAACCATTAAAAATTGGATGTAAATCATATTATAGAAAATCAAAGAACCATAAGAGATCTTATAAAAAATACAAAAAGAGAAGATTCTCATATTATAAAAAGAATCCAAAAAATAAATATTTCATAAAAAAGAAAGATTATAAGAAAATGCCAGTTAACCCTAAAACATGTAGATGTTAATAAGCTGGGAAAAAACAAGGTCCATATTATAAGAGATTGTAAAAAGAAGAAAATAAATACGAACAAAATTATATTTAAATAAATATTATATTATATGAATTAAGGAAGGGAAACTAAAAAAGAAATTCTATATATAGTCTTGAAAACCATATTAAGTATGAAGAAACATATTAGTAACCAACCAAACAGATAGTTCAAGTATTATTCTAGTAAAGAATGATAAATTTAGAACAAAAGATAGAAAATTAAATGAGAAGAAAATAAGTGAAAGATTCAAATACTCAAAAAAAGTCATATTGATAAACAAATATTTAATAAAATAAGAAAGAAAGACTTTAGTCTCTAACAAATGGGTAATGTATTAAAAAACTCTTGGAAAAATATATTTAAAAAAGAAAAGAATGAAATACTAGTAATTTCAAACAGAGAACAAGCGATAGATATTACCCAAACAAAGGGAAAAACTTGCATTCCCATTTTAAATAAAAGTATAATTAATGATGAAATAGCAAGAGTAGAAAATAATAATATTACTTATAGATATTGTGAACTAACTGCTACTGAAATAATTGTTAAAGCTTGTTTCAAAGAAGGAATTGATACTCCTATAGAATTAATGTTGGTAGATGAAAGAATAAAACATCCTATTGAAAAAGCAATAATTACACAGTTAAGAGGAAATTTAATATACCAAAAAGTAAAATTTATTATTAAACCTAATTATTCAGTAAGCTTAGCCGATAATCACATTAATAATGCCTATGTTCTTTATTACAAATTAAATGGAATTGAAATGAAACCAGGAAGTAAAGTCATTTCTATTAGGTGTAAAAATGCTTATATTCTTAGTACACACCATACTATCAAAATAAAAAATACATTAGAACCAGTGACAATTAACAAAGATTTCTATGAAGTTCTAAAACCTATTAATAATTCTGAATATCTATTTGAAGAAATAGACAATAATAGGGAAACAGATATTGCAATTAAAAGAATTAATAGTTTTAGAAAATCTGTAGATATATGTAGAAATAATAAAATAAACCAAACCTTTTATATTGAAGGAATAATAAAAAGCACAAATAAAAAGATCCCTATATTAATTAGCAATGAATTAAAAACTAATTATATTAACAACACCTTAATAAATAATGAAAATTATGAGGGAAAAATAAATATAATAATAATAATAGCAGGACAAGAAATACTTATTGAATTTGAAGCAATTAATAATCATGACATTAAATGTTCTATTAGTACTAATTGGTTAGATAACTATTTAAACCCATGGAATAATAATAATAATGAATTAGAATTCAATTATAAAAATGTTAAATTTAAAACAAAAAGAATAAACAATAAAAATGAATTAACAAAAATAAATGCCTAATATATCCTTGATATATAGGTTAGATTCTCTGGATACTTGAATAGATACTATAGTGGTTTATTAGATACAGGAGCAGCAACGACCCTGTTTAGCTTAAACTGTTTACCTGAATGGAAAAAATTAAAGGTACCAATAAACCTAAAAGGATTTAATGATGAGGGAAATAGAATAGAAAATTATAATGAAGATATATATATACAAATATTTGATAAAAAATTAAAAATTTCTAAAGTTTATGGATTCGATTTAACCAATAAAGATATTATAATTGGTTGGGATTTTATAAAACTATACTTACCAATAATAATACATAAAACATATGTAAGTTTTACCACTAATTGTGACAAAAAGAATGTTAAAAGTCCTATTATTAAAAATCAAAAACGAAAACCTCAAAATTGGATAAAAGGAAGTGAAAAAATTACTCAACAAGTTAAATATGAAATAATAAATATAGTAGAAAAGGTGGCTATTTTTACTATTGATCAAGAAACAGAAATTGCTAATTTATTACAAGAATGTTTTAGTGAAAATCCCCTAAGAAATTGGGAAAAACATAAAACAGAAGTACAAATATCTCTTATTGATGAAAACAGTATTATCCAAAATAAACCTTTTAATAATATTGAAAAAGATTTAGAAAATTTAAATGCAATATATCTGAATTAAACTAAAGGTAAGAATTTATTATACCATCTAATTCTAAACATTGTAGCTATGCCTTTATAGTTAATAAACATTCAGAACAAAAAAGAGGAAAAAGTATAATGGTTATTGATTATAGGCAATTAAATGCTAAAACAAAGACATATAGCTATCCTATCCCTAATAAAATACTTAAACTAAAACAAATTCAAGGATACGAATGGTTTAGTAAATTTGACTGTAAATCAGGATTTCATCATCTTAAATTAACAGAAGATAGTAAACAATATACTGCTTTTGGTGTACCAAATGGATTTTATGAATGGAATGTATTACCTTTTGGTTATAAAAATGCTCCAGGAAGATTCAAGCTTCAGATAAAATATATAATAAGTTAGAAGAAAACTGATCGTATATAGATGATATACTTATTTTTACAAAAACAAAGGAAGATCATATTCGTGTTCTTTACAATTTTATTAATATTACAAAAGAAAATGGAATCTCTTTGTCAAAAAAGAAGACTGAGTTATTTAAAAATCAAATTGATTTTCTTGGTCATCAGATAGATAAAGGAGGAGTTAAAATGCAAGATCATATTGCTAAAAAGATTATTTCTGAATATAATGAATTTAATACTAAGAAAGATTTACAAAAATTTTTAGGAATAGTTAACCAAATTAGAGAATATATTCCCAAATTAGCAAATTATTTAATCCCTTTACAAAAGAAATTAAAAAAGGATATACAATGGAGTTGGTCTAAAGAAGATCAAAATATTATTTTAAAAATAAAAAATATTTGTGAGAATTTACCTACTTTATATTATCCGGATGAGTCAAAAAATTTTGAATGGATTATTGAAACAGATGCTACTGAATTAAATAATTCTTATGGTGCAGTTTTAAAATTTAAATATAAAAATAATAAAAAAGAATATTTATGTAGATACCACTCTGGTACTTTTAAAAACAACGAAGCAAATTGGGATATTAATAAAAAGGAATTAGCTGCTTTAAAGATATGGTATTTTAAAATTTGAAATTTATGTCTGTTATAAAACTTTTGTTTTAAGAATTGACAACAGTACAGTTAAAAGTTGGATAACTCAAAAATTAAAAAATCAAATTATTAGAAAAAATATAAATAATATTATTACGGATATCATTCTTATATGTTTAAGAATTGAGTTAATCAATCTGAAGAAAATATTTATGCAACTACTTGTCTAGACAAAAGAATAATGAAAGCCGAGATAGTTCGCTCCTTAGTAATCTCGTTGAGAAGTAATGAAAGAGAATAGAATTCTCCGCAAAGAGAATTCCAATCCAGAAGAAGGAAAGATAATCCTAAAAGGAAAGCAAGTTGCTTCAGAATGTAAACGGAAGAATCTTCTCTGGCAAGCCTATTCCAACAATAATGACTCAAGATATTGTGAAAAAGACTTATGAGAATAGCCATTGTTCCCCTGACGAAAGAATGATATGTTTAAAACACATATGTTTGTCAGTAACCGTGGAAGAGGAGTTTAGAGGAAGAGGAAACTATTTTGGAAGAAACAACTTAAACTTATTTTTTTATTTTTTTACATTGCCCCAGAAACCAACACCTAATGTTTAAACAAAATGATTTTTCCTAGTCAATTGATAAAAGTTTTAAAGAAAGCCTTTTTGAAAAGAAACAAGATTATAATTACCATTGGCGAAAATATAAAAAAAATGAAATTAGAACGAACTTTTTAAACACTAGCTAACAAGTTAAACAACGAACCTCAGAAAATAATTAATGAATATGAAGGATATTCTACTTTTGCTCATGAAAAAGTTAATCAGCTAGTTGGATTATTTAATTGCGATCCAAACCTAATTAAAGCAACATATGATTATGGTTTATTACACTCGGTTTATACAAAAGATGGTTCTGAGTTATGCAAAATTCCTGAAGTTTATGAACAAGCTAAGTACTATTTAAAAATAACCAAAGCCACAATGATATACGTTCGATTTTATGGAGCTGTTGGAGAAGTTACTTTTGAAGAAATAATTCATACAACTCGATTGGTGAAAATGGGTCTTACTAGAGATTTCATTTTATCTGAGAAAGTCACCAAACAAAACCAGTTATGTTTTGAAGAAATTCCACAATACTTGACAAAAAAAAGAGCTTGGAGTTTAAAGACTATGTCTGATGCTATTAAAGAGATAATAAAGACCCCTTTTAGATTAAATTTTTATAAGCTTAATCTAATAATTGTTTCAAATGCAAGAGAATATGATACTGATGGTCCCAAGGTCTTAGAGAAGATATACTGGAAAATTTTGAGTCCTGAAGATATGGATACAAAAGTTTTTGCTAAAAATTATCTTAGTGAAAAGGGATTTGAGTATCTATGCAAAAATCTCTATTTTGAAGAATCACACAAGTGTAGATACTGTGGAAAAGGAGAAACAGGTGTCCCTGAGCTATTCAATCTCGAAGACATTCTAGAAGAAGCCAGTACTAGCCAAAATGACGAAAGCAATGACGAAACTGTTTGAATTATTAAAGATGGTGAATCATTAAAGCTACTTTATAAAAGCTACTTTGCAAAAGTAAAGATAGGCACCAGCTGTCTAAAAGAAAGTGCCAGTTGTATAAAAATAAGAATGTAATTTTACTTTCTTGTCCTTGTGTTTTGTATATATAAGTTTCTTAGCTCATCGTTGTAATATAAGCTTTTCATGTAACCCTTCTCCCTACTATCAATAAAATTATTTCACATTAATCCTGATGCAAGATACTATCATCCGACAAATAGTTTGTGCTTTAGTCTATCCTCTATACCAGTCGGAGTTTATTATACCTAACATAACATTGCAGTTTACATTAGAAGAGTTTTCATTTTCTGTAATTCTGGTTGATATCTCCAAAAGCCTCAAGGGTTTCATACGTGTACTTGCTTGCTGGTTATAAACATGGATAGTTTGTCTACTTGTTAGTTGCTGGTTATAAACATGGATAGTAGTGCTTCATATTATCCTCCATTCACATCACAGTTTATATGGTTTTTTGAGTTCCTGCATTCATTCAGCTTTTGTGCATTCCTTTACCAAATTTATAGAGTATCTATCACGCTACTATTTTCAAATACATGATCCATGATATCAGTCACATACAAATACTCGTACAAATACATCTATTTCTGGTTATCTTACAGATGGAGTATGAGTTCACAAAAGTTTGTGGATTTCATGTGTGCAGTTGTTTGTTGTAAAACTTGGGTTAGTTTGTGTACCTGCTAGTTGCTGTGTTAGGAAATATAATTATGTTTATGGTGTTCATTGTCTTTTGTTTTCTAATCTATATGTGTGTTAATTGTTGTTTTTATGTTTCTGGTGGTAATTGGCTAGTAAGATGTAATATATGTCTGTATGACATAGGCTAATGTTAATTCCAGTAGCATGCTTGAGATCGTTTGATCTAGGGAATTATAATGCTTGAGATCGTTTTATGAAATCACATGTGATTCTGCTACAAATCATATTGATTTTTTCAGACGTGACTGAAAAAAAAAATTCGAAAAAAGTTCGTCGAAAGTATATAAAAGTGCCTCTATAGAAAGATGATTTAATTCTCGTCGCGATGGTGTATTTTTTTGTCGTTTGACGATTTACCATTTCCAAGATATTTAATTTTTAAAAAAGAGGTGGAAAGTGAGGTTTTTTTATTATTCGATGAAAAATGAATGGCTAGGATGTGTTATTTTGTTCTTTGATATGAAATTGTTTTTTAATGATCTCACATCTACGATCAAAATAGTTGATGTTGCCACAACTTCTAAAGATGAAAAAAATACACGTATAATCTCTTATTTCGAAAGAGAATATTTGGATTACTTTGACACTATCATGGCTTGGGTTTGCTGTAAAACCGAACCGGCAAACCGAGCCGAGCTGAACCGACCATTTTTGGTTCGGTTCGGTTGTCGGTTTTGTATATTTATAGTTTTTGTTTCGGTTTTGTCGGTTCGGTTCGGGTTAAAACCAAGAAAAATACGCTTAAACTATCTATTCGGTTCGGTTTTTGTCGCTTCGGTTCAGTTTCGGCTTTTCTCGGTAAACTTCAATTCGGCTTCGGTTCATGTTTTTCCTCAAACTTGGTTTTCGGTTCGGTTCGGTTTTGAACTGATGTTGACCCCTAATTTATCATGTCTTCTGAAATTCCCCATGTCATACAACCTCAATGTATTCACCTTCCAAAATATAATTGTATGGAGTATCATACTATTTCTAACAACACATACACAGAGTTTTACAAGTAATGCTAGCATTGATCAACGTCTTTTTAACAAACGATGAACCTAAATAACCAAAGCAATACATTAGAACACGATTACAAAAAGCTCTGCAACTAGGAAGACTGATCTAATATGTGATTACTGAATCGAATTTGGATAAACTAAAACTGACCTATACACAAATATGTATAGTGTAGTACTTGTGTATCCAAATCCCACTTTATTACATGACGCTACAGAGCCATTGAAGAACAAATTATAGGAATCAGGTACATCTTGAAAAGAGACGCATGAAGAATGATTTGTACTTGCGGTTTTCGTAGTAAAGAACATGTTTCTTGGGCCTAAAGAGGTACGTAGAACCATATGTTGAGCGATATACATCTGCTAAGAGAGGACATATCAGCCGAGCAAATAGGAAGACTGGCATCATACCAAACAGGCTTATAAGGATTGGCACCCATCTCAATTGGTTATAGTAAAGTACAAAAAAGCTGACACTAAACGCGATTGTCATGGTTGTAATAGATAGAAAAAGAGTTGCTAGACCTAACATCAACTTTTTCGGTAATGATTGCAAGAAATCACGTTCAGCGTAACGGGACGTAAGGATAGATAAGAACATCAGGATTGAAGCTGCTGATGAGAAAAGAGAAATGGCGTCGGCCACTACAAAAACCATAAATATTGCTTTAGATTTGAAGATAGGGATACCGTTCGTTTGGTTGTAACCGCCCGGAACAGTAAAAGCTGCAGCAAACACTATGGTGGCAATAAGTGCTGCAACCACCATACATTGATTAGCTGTTCCTTTCATCCATTCCTCACCTTTTGTAACCAGATCTTTATGTTCTTTGGTGAATAACTCGTGTGGTGTTAGGCCATCTTTGTTCTTCCGTTCTCTATAAGATGGTGGAATCATAGACTCTACTTCCTACAAAACAACAGATTTCGAGTTTTCATAAATGAAATACTTTTTGCTTATGCCAACTTTCATGCCCAAAAGAACCACCACTGATAGATAATGAAAGAATTAAGGAAGGTTGGAGAGGAATATGTACCTTGAACCATAATAGTTCTCGTTGCATTTGGAAAGCAACTCCTGACACATCTTGAAGCCGCTTTCTCTTAGCACTCTTACCAACTAAGTGCAACATGTTGTTGTCATTTTCATCCCGTAAAGGAGTTATTAAATCCTTCATTGAGCCTATCTCGTACAATAGGTTGTAGACACCCTCATGGCGATGTTTGACAGCAATGTGGAATATAGTTTGATTATTATCGTTGACCTTCCATATCAGATCAGGATATTGACGGATGAGCTCAACTATGAATTTAGTATTTCCCATTTCTGCAGCAATAAATAGTGTACGCAAAGAATATGTTTTCTTTGCATTTGTTATCCGCGGTACTATTGATGTATCTGCAGAATTCCCTCCGTTTATCTTCGGTAATTCAGTAGGGATTTTTTTAACATGATCAGCAATAAGTTTTAGTAGATGCAGTTGTTGCTCTTCCTTTCCATAAGGCAACCTGTCATCTTTCTTGTTCTTGTCAGGCGGCCCTCTGATCATGTCATCAATTGCCTTCTTCGGCTTTTTTGCAATATCTTTCCATATGATTCTTAGCAATTCCAATACTTCAGTATCCTTTTTGGGATGTCCTTCCTTTGGACAAACAAATGCAAAAACTGCAAAAAACAAATAAAGCCATGCAAAAACATAAAAGATAGAGCTTATGATGATAAATGATCCATGAAGTTTTGTTATACATTTGACATGTATGATCTATATTAAACTCGATACTTATAGATAAGTAAGTATGGTTCTTTATATTCAATGATGAAAAGTAATTTGACATGTATGACCTATATTAATGATCAAGGAAGAGAGATGGTTACCCCAATTGACGGTTCTCCAGAGGAAATTTGAAGATTTCTCAACAAATGCATCAGGCTTTTTAGCCAATATTCTGAGTGCATCCCCATCACTAGCAAGTTCTGTGTGGTCTTTCACTATCTGTAATGCGATATCTGAAAAAAAATTGATAATCACTTTGTGAGGAAAAAGTTATGGCAACAAAAAAAAGTCTAAATGCAATGATAAAATGCTTACCAAACATATCACCCTCAACACATTTCTGAAGAAGCCAAGCCCGTTTCTGGGCATTCCAACCATCATCATCACGCAATCCATTGGATTTATCAAAGAGATACTTCACCACACTATGGTTTCCAAATAAGGCAGCCATATAAAGTGGCATCAATTCTTTTCTATTGGGAATGCTTAGCAAGGCCGGGTTCTTTTTCACTATGATGTCAACAATTTCTAGATTACCAGCTTGGGCTGCTAAACTAAGGGCAGTGTTGCCATTTTTGTTTTGAAGTTCTAAGTCCG
>BQNB010017345.1:549-60074 GCA_026074375.1 Tanacetum coccineum | reverse complement strand
CAGATGTGTGCTACCCTTTAATGAAAAGAATTTATAAGTTACAATTTTCTTAGGCGAAAATGAAGTACAGTACAACTGCACAATGGTACATAACACGCTACTAAGATTACGACATGCTAATTTTGGAACATATAGAATTATATAAAATTTGATTAGACGGGGTGATGGATCAGGAATTATATCATATTATGCAATCCAAAAACAACAAAGCCTTAAACAGAAAAGGAGACTTTTGCAGTGGAGGTTAAAAAAACATCCCCTTAAAAAATTTGAAAAATATTAAATGGTCACTAATGAGTCCCTACATTGCCAGTAATAATGCATGGTGTCAATAATTTAGATCACTTAACTAACAAGTGGTTGAAGATTAGAAGAAAAAAGGATACGAATATTATTAAAAAATGTCAAACAGTAAGAATGGCAAGAGGCATGCAATGATATGATGCCAATTAAACACTAGTATATTGTGGGGTGTCGGTTAATTGGTTGTGCAAGTCAAAGAAGATCTAGAAGCGGTTGAGTTTGAAAATAAGGATTCGATTTGAGTGTGAAGTAAATAAATGACAAACTTTACGAAATAAAAAACTTACCTCTACTATTAGGATCAGCTCCAAAATCTAGAAGCAAGAGTACACAGTTAGTGTTTCCTTTTGATGCTGCTATGTGCTGCAAATTGCATAAAAACGAAAAGATATCAGTAAGGATAATAGGTCTGCGTAAGTTGACTGTAATAAAATTTGATAAGTCAACAAACCAAGGCTGTTCGTCCATTGTTGTCAGATTCGTTAGCATCAAGACCCCGTTTTAACAGTTTCTGCAGTAAAAGATCGTCTCCCCTGAGCGTAGCAAAGCATAAGCTAAGTGGCAAGTCCAACCTACCCCGAGCCAGCATGTTCTCTGTCTCCATTAGAACTCCTTCCATAAGTGGATCATTTATATCCTTCAAATGCTGTTCCATCAAGCAAAAAAAAATAGCATTCTCAGTTTCATATTTTTAGCAGTGATTTTATGCAAAGTGATTAACATGCGTACAAACCTGGAGTAGATTGTTCATGATAACAGTCCCATCACCAACATTGGCCTGAATGATGTTCAAAAATGTGGTACGGTTCAACCGAAGTAACTGGCTTAATCGCTTGGTACGAACTGTAAATAACTGCGGTCTATAACAAAGAACCCCAATTTCACCACAAAGCTCACCCTTGTTAGCTTCTCCAACAGTCTGCAGACATCAGATAACATTTTATTAATAAATCCTACCATCTTAAGAAAAGTTTACTTATCATCATTATATTAGACTGAAATCTTACATGCTCAACTCCGTTTCTCGTAACTATAAGTTCCTGATCAAGTAATTAACCACCAAACGTCATAAAAGAGTGTCTATAGAAGAAATAAGTATAGTTATAACACTAATGAAATTCGAGACTCACTACTGCTCCTGTTACGAGAATATAGAAATCTGTTGGTGCTTCGTTCTGCAAAATGACATCTTCCTTTGGAGGAAAATATTCAGCTTTCATTTCCGAAACCTTCAGACATATCAGTACCAGTTATAAGTTAAAAGACAGAATATTGAATCCAGTAAATATACTTAGCTGATAAGTCATGAAACATACCAGCTGAAAAAGCAAGTCGTTGGACACACCATGAAACAGGTAGGCCTTGTCTAGAAGCGAGTAAAAAAGAAAATGAGATATGCTTGAGCGAATGGCTTTTGGAAGGGAATCAAGACTCTCTTGTTGCTGAAGCCCCTCTGAATCAGTTCTGAACTTCAAGCATAAGTGTGCAAGCATCTGATCTTGCAAACGGGCCGGCAACTGATTTCTTTGGGCGAAACTTGAGGCAGCTTGAATGGTATCTCTCTATTAACAAAACAACCCTTTGAGTAATTAAACTTAAACTCACGAAACGATACTTGTAAAGATTTCATATATGAATGTACTTACAAATTGTCTAGTTTTGCTGGTTCCGTGGACAACCAAATTGGTCATATTTCCTATCAAATATGAAGTCATTCCGAGATTGAAAAGCATGTAACATATGACGAATACCATTTCCCTTCTATTTTGAGCATGCAAGTCACCATATCCCACAGTAGTAAGAGTTGTAATTGACCAGTACATGGATGTTACATAACGGATCCACAAACTCTCCTGTTCAAAGTCTTCATTGCCATACCCTATCCACGTCTTGCCTGGGTTAGGATAATGAGCAGCAAGATAATAGTAGAAGCACCCAGCACTGTGTACAGCAAAAAGTGTAACCTATACAGATAAAACGGATAATATTAGACCAATCACAAACTTAAGTCCTGTATGCATAGTTTCCTTATGAATGAGATATTACTATTTTAAAGTGACTAGCCCGGAAGAGAAATACTTACAGCAATAAGCTTGGCGCATCGAACCCAAAAGTAGTTAAAGTTCCTATCTTTCTCCAATCTGATCCAAGAGCAAAAAGATTGAAAAATAAAATACGATGGTATAAAGTATTAACTGTCTTATACAAGAGTATCGCTCATCATGTGAAAGCAACATACCTGGCAAACAAGGAACTCACTCTGCGCAGCCGCCAGAGTCTAAGCATGTTAAATAAGCCATAGCTTTGAAAAGTACTACTGAATATCTTCCGAACGAGTTCAGAAGGAATAGTGGAAATGACATCAAACACCAACCAAGTGCTTGCGTACCTCCAAGCAATCTTCTTTCGGTCATCCACAAGAAGGTAGGTACTTCTATCAAGATAAGCTAAGAAGAAGGTAAGAACGATATCAATAGCAAAGAACCCGTTGACCACATTATCGATGATCGAGAGAGGTTGTCGTGGCTTTTTAAGAAACCCGAACTCAAATGGGGACACCCATGCAGTATACAGGACCAAAACGACTAGATATGTCTCCCATACCCTGAAATTTAAGATTAAATTCAGTAAAACTGGACATAAGTAATTATTTGCTTGCAAATTTTAGACAGTATAGGAAAAGTCAAAGGAAAACCTTAAAGATAATACAGTGGATGCATAAATTGTCTTTTGCCTTGTCTAAGTGACCAATATTCATGCCATAAACTAAAATCTAAGTATATGGATGGAATCAACGTGTGATTCCATTGAATGTTAAGTCAGTATTTAATTATCTTAATCCATGAAAAAACAAGGAGAAAGGAACACGAAACTCGTTAAGTCAACTCTTGAAGAATATTGAAATACACAAAAGGTCAACAAACAGAACACATCAAAATGAATATCGGCAGAAGAATACGCCGTATATGCCATAGGATTCAGGTCATTCTTCTGTTCCAGGAATTCAAAATGGGTCAAAACTAGAAACTGAAGAAAAAAATCATTATTCTTAGCACTCCACATCATGAATCATGAGAAATTTCCAACAAATTAGTCAACTAGTAAAACAACGAAGCGACCATCCAATCACTCCAAAATTTCCGCTCCAATTTCCATCAAACAACGCACGATTCAAAACTCGACCACACAAACACCAAAAACCTAATACTATACTAAAGAAATAAATTTCAATGCAGTCCTTATTAAACTATTCCCATTGACTATCTATGAGATTAAATATGGTATAAAATTATAGAAAAAGGAGAAAGTGGACAGCTCGAGGATTAAACAAATGACTAAAATGTTAAGTATGATTGAAGTCACATTAAGAGTGATTAAATGAATTTATCAACAAAATGAACTTCAAGAACAAATCAAGACGTGAATCTGCTATGAACGAGAAATCATACATGTTCAGTTAACCTATAACGACCATCCTAACAAGATGTGATCAAACGGCAAAGCTTAAAGACTATCACGACAGCATAACATAATACATTAAACTTTCATACGAAACAGAACTGCCAGATAGATATAGTAAAATGGCAATTTTTAATAGGTGATCAAGTATCATAATTAACCTCAATCACACAAACATACAGAATAACAGATCATAAACATCTCAACATATAATCGCATTCTAGTAAACATATAACGAGACATACAATCAAAAACAAAAGTTTGATCACTTTAACTAATAATCAAGTATTATAACATATCATGCAAAATATATATATATAGCTACCATACAAATGTATATATATAAACTAGTAAACATAATCAAATAAGTTAAACCTGTAACGACGATCATAAGGAGATATGATAAATTCACGAAGCTTAACACGACGATTACTACGAGCACCAAGAGAAGGTAAGATAGCAGTAGTGAGACTATATTGACTGCCATCTCTAGACATTTGTTCAAGTTCTTGTGCACCACCACACAATGAAACCCTAAACCCGTTATTATTGGTGTTAATATTTTGATTAGTGTTAAATATTTGAGCCATTTTTAGAAGGTTTAGTCTCCTTCAAGTTCTCTTTGTTTCTGCCTAATCGCCTTTTATACACACACCAAAGGGACGTAAAGTTTGTTGCTTCTTTTTTTCTGTTTATTAAATTACCATTATAGCCTTCTTTCCGAAGATCCTCTCAAAGCAGTCCTTTTAGTCTTGAGTTGTCTCTTTTTCTACGGGATTTGGTATAGTTTGGAATTCAGATTCTTATATAAATATTGATGTTTATTAAGTGTTTGGTCTTAGGTTAATAGTCCATGTTTTTATGTTATGTTGTTTTAGAATAATTTTTTGATTTATTTTTTAAATTAATTCAAGAGACTTTAATTGATATATATGGTGTTTTAGTGTTGAATAATCTAGCCGAAACAGTAAAACAGTAATAGTAATATATTGAATGTCTTCACATAAGCGATTGCAACATCTATCTATACTCCTTATCTATATATCTATATATTTCTTATAAAGGAAAAACCACCTATTTTTTAATTTTCAACATTGTTGAAAATTGAAACCTAATTAAAGAAATCTTGTAAACACAATAAACACAATCGCTGGAGTAATACATACATACACGAATAGATTTAAAAATGAAACTGTTTGCATTGTTAATTAATGTTAATTAAAGAAATGTTGAAAGTTGAATCTATAATAGGAAATCTTGTATACACAATTGAAAAATAAATTTTTGACTTCCATATCTATCTATAGAAACTATTCAAAGCCATTACATTTGAATGGAAATTATTTAAGGCCATTACATTTCAAGTGGACTACTCACGGTAAACATAAACAATACACGGCAAACATAGCAACTATTTAATGGAGATACACTTTTTTCTATTTTCGAACTAATTCAATTGCTCTTTAATTTTGAAACTGATTCAATTACTCTTTAGATAGTTGGGTACCATGGTGCCATACTTCTGGTGCCATAGCCAAAAAATGCTGTCACGTCAGCAAAAAGTGCAATAGCATCAGAATTCTTTTGGCATCACATTTTGTGTTGCATCCCATGACACACGAAAATGTGGTGCCGATGGAAAAAAAAATTCATATTTTTTACGTGTGCCGTTGGAAGAAAATGTGGCACCAGAAAATTTCATATTTTTTTTTCATTCATATATAACAACAATTTAAAAAAATAATAATAAATAAATAATTTTTTTTATTTCTGCTTCTTCTTCCTGCGTGCGTCTTCTTCCCTGCTTCTTCAAACACAAAACAAACACACACACACACAACAAACACACAAAAACAAAAAAAAATTCCAACCGCGTGGGTTAGTATTTACCAGCCGAGCAGCTATGGCGCGAGTGGTGGTGTGGTGCGCCAAAGGAAAGGGACGGCTGGTGCCATGGCGCTAGCAGCCATGGTACCGAGCCCTCTTAATGTTGATTGATACGGTTCAATCGCGTCTTAAAATGTGTTTACATCTTTTTGTACTATATAACACACTTCCACCACATAAACCAAAATCAATTTCTTAATGATCATCACAAACTTCAGTAAGTGTATATTTTTTTCAAAGATTTCAAAGTTAACATAGTTCTTTGTATCTGTGTATTTAGATCATGCATGCAACATGTGCACAACAAGTCTATGATGATCAACACGAAACTGAGCTATATGAAAAAGAAGTTGTTGATTTGCATTTTAATACGTGTATTTAGCTAAATTATCACGCTATATAATTTTGCCATGTATCTGGTAGGTTTAATACGTGTATTTTGTATATATTTTGATGCATAATGTATATAAACTTTTTACCTTTGTGATTGTGTTACATGTGTGATTAGGGTTTCGTTTGTGACTAATGGTTTTAACTTTAAGTGTTTACTTATAAGTATTTCATAATTTACTTTGTTTATAGGTTTGATGGTGTATTCTGATTTCATATTCTCCAACAAGGTATTTTGCTTCAATATTTTTATCATTTTGGTTATTTAGATAACTTGAATCAAGCATGAGACGTGATTGTTGATATTTTTACTATGGTTGTTCAGGTATGGAGAATCTGAGCATAGCTAGACCGATATAGTTTGTTGAAAATTGAATTACAAAAGGAATTAAAGAGTAAACATGGCAACTATTGATTTAGTTGAAACTACAATGGTTGCATCATCAATTCATTGTAGTTTCAACTCAATCAATAATTAAATTTCAATTAGTTGACTTTAGCAACTATTTAATGGAGATACTTTTTTCTATTTTCAAACTAATTCAATTGCTCTTTAATTTTGAAACTGATTCAATTAATATTTAATATTGATTGATACGGTTCAATCGCGTTTTAAAATGTTTCTACATCTTTGTGCACTATATAAGGCTGGATGGTATGGTGTGGCCAAACTCACCTGACACGTCAGCGTCACATCAGCTTTCTCTCTCCAAATAAAACCCACCTTACAACTCACCTTTCAACCGTAATAAAAACTCACCTTACAACTAAAACTCACCTTACTCACCTTTTTTTTATTTAAATACTTTTATTCATAAACTAAAAAAATAAATATTTACGTAAACGTAAACGAAAACTGCAAGTTATACTTCGCCTTGATCTTTGCCCTTATTTCTTCCCATGGCAATCGCTGCTCCCCGGTCAAGTGATCGTATGGCTGAAATATAACTTCATGTCTTCTTGTTGTGCTCGATACTCCATAGCAGCAATCTCTCGTTCACGACATTCAACCTCCCTCCTTTTGAGCTAGATAATTTTTTCTCGTTGTTCAACCTCAGCAGCTGTCATCTCGTTTACCACCAACCTAGCTAATGCATCGTCATTCATAGTTGACGATGCCGACACTTTGGACCCTTTATTTTCGCAGCAGCTCTTGCTTTGTCCCTGCCCACTGGTCGTCGAATTTCCTGCACCTCATCATCATCGACAACAACCTCATCATCACCGGCAACATTATTATTCAGATTAATACTAGCATCCCCAGACTCTGTGTTGAACGAACTGGAACCAGATGACTTGTGCCTCTTGTTACTTCCCTGAGACCCTTGGCTTAAGTTTGGAAATACTATGTCTGCAAATTTCGGACTATCCTTTAAAACATCCCAACAATGACGAAATTTAAAGGGGAGTCCGGTTTCAGCTTGATAGTGAATCATTTCCTTTTGAATTTAATCTTCATCTCTGGCTCCACTCTCCTGCGCCATACGCATGACGTTATTGTACACGCCACAAAACCGAACCACGGCCGGTCGCACCGACTTCTATTTTCCCAACACCATATCGTACGTCCGACGACCTTCCTTTTTTGTTTTGCTCTCCATGTACTCCATAACCTCAACCCAAAAGCCATCCTTCTTCCTCGCGTTACCACGCTCGCTGTTTTCAGAAACGGCTTTCCAACCTTTAGCCAATGCAATTTCTTCCTCAGTTGTCCACGCAATCTGCCGGGGTGCATCATCGGTTTGAGTCAACCTTTTTTGGCGGTTGCGGGTTACCTTCTTCTTCTTCGTTGGTGAGGTCGCGACTTGTTCACCCGTTACCTCGTAAGGATTGGGTTCTTGCCAGTAAGCGGTGTTCTCTGAAAAGTTAGGCGTGTACAACTCTTTGAGCGAAAAATGCATTAATCGGAGACCTGGGTGGTTGTGATGGCTGTGGTTGTGATGACGAACCACCCATTTGAGTTTATGAGACGTAGTCTTGGTGGCTAAATGGAAACGAGGAATGTTGGGACGAGAAATCATGAAACGCGTTTGGTTGTGACCCGTAACCTTAAAACCCGTGTTGTTCTGGTGTCGGTGCCGGGTTTCGGTAGGGTTGGTTTGGGTAAGGTTGATGGTAGTATGATTGTGGTCGTAATAAGTTTGTGTTCAGTGATGGGTTTCGGAGCGTAAACGTGCTCTCGGGTGTCGGTGGATTGCTTCGGTTGGGGTTTCTTGGTTGATGTTTGTTGGGTCGAGGAGTGTTTTGGTGAGACACTTTATTGAAAATAAAATAGAGTGAAATTTTTTTAGAGAGATTGTATATAAATTGGAAGAGTTGTGTTTGAAAATGGGTGAAGTAGTAGGTATTTATAGGTAAAAAGTGATTTTTTTTTTAAAAAAAGTTTTTTTTAATAATAAACGGTAACTATGAAATGGGGCCCACAAATTTTCAAACTGACTTATGTGAGTTTCTCACCGAATGGTGGGTAGTTTTTGCTCAAACTCGCCTTCGGTGACTTTTGGGGGTGGGATGGCACTCGCGCGTGACTTACAAAGTCACCTAGGTGAGTTTTGCCAAACCCACCACCATACCGTGCAGCCTAATACACTTCCATCACATAAACCAAAATCACTTTCTTAAGGTTGAACGCAATGCAAAGGTCGACCAAGGTCGGTCGTCCCACGTGTCCATTCAATTCGGTCGGTCTTTCCACTACTTGACCTAATGGCAGACGCGTCCCCCCTAGACTTTTTCATTTATTGGGTCGGTCACAAGACCGAGTAAATGGTTTTGGTTCCATTTCAAAATTTCTAGCCGTTTACTTTTATATAAAAAAAATTACCCTCTTTTTTTCACTATAAATTCAACCTATTTCTACTCATTTTTCACACAATATTTCTTATAATTTATACTACAAAACTCAAACAATGTCTAACAAAAATAAAACACCCAAATCCCGACGTCAACAAACTGTTCCAACAAATACCGACCCTAACTTTATGTTACACGGTCAATCCCCACCGGTTCATTTTACTCATGGCGGAATCCAATACCTTTTCCCACCAAATCCGTATTCCGTTCCTTGGTATACCCAACAAGCGCAAAATCAAATTTATCATCCACAACGAGCATCACCGCCGCCAAGCCAATCTTCTCCGATCCAGGCTTTTAATCTTGACGATGACAATTTCGAACCTGTATAGGCTTCCGCTTCTCAACCGTTCCAACCCTATTCGGAAGGTCCATCCCAACCGGTTGAAAACGACTCTCCCGTCGAGGAAGTTGAGCCCGTGCAACCAAAACGAAAATATACAAGAAGATCAAAACCTACCAAGAAGAATGACAAAGTAAAGTTTTTTCGGTCGAACGTGGCCCATTGAGGAGAGATAAGCTGTGTTGTAAAAGCTTTCGTAGCGAAGTCGGATGATAGCGTCCAAGGAAATGGCAAAAAAGCGGCAGGGTTTTGGAGGGAAGTAGCTGAGCGCTTTCACGAAGAAATGGGCGAAGACAAAAGAAGCTACGATTCTGTTAACTGCAAATGGAAAAATAGGATTCGTCCTAAGGTTAGTCAATTTTGTGAGATTTATAATAGTGTCCGAGATAGGCACCAAAGTGGGTCATGTGATAATACTGTCTATCAAGAAGCCGAGCTCGAGTATCGTACTATTTACAATGCTCCTTTTACATTGACTGAATGTTGGAAGATTTTGAAAGACCATCCTAAATGGAAAAAGGTTGAAATGCCAAAGTTTTATAAATCCAAACAATCATCTTCCAAAAAATCGAGGACATCAGAAAATACGTCACAAGGAAATTCGGATTCAGCACACATTGGCGTGAATCTAAACGATGAAGCAGCTGATTCAGAGGATGTAGAAGCTCAAGAGGTTCCTGCACCAATTGGCCGAGACCGGGCTAAGAAGAAAGGATCATCATCTGGTGCTCGTTCGGAAACTTCAATTGCAGGTGATCCTAGTCTTGTTGACGCGTTGCTTAGTAAATTCACAATGGCTGCAACGCCGTTTTTTACGCAGAGGAAGGAGTCCTCCTCTGAGTATTTACGAATTAAAGAGCGTGAATTGGAACTGGAAGAACGGAAGCGCCAGGAGCAAGGAGAATTGGAGAGACTGAGGATTGCACAACGTGATAAAGAATTAGACCTCCAACAAAAAATGTTCGAATTTCAGCAACAACAAAAATTCGAGGAGGACCTCAAGTATTACAATGAAGATCATGATCATTTAACTAGCAGAGCTTTATCTACGGCGTTGTTTTTGAAGAAAAAAATCAAGTAGCGTTGGAATTTAGACTATTAGTTCTTAGTTTTCGTATTTTAATTTCAGTATTTGTATTTCCGTATTTTAATTTCAGTATTTGTATTTCGTATTTTTAATTTCCGTAATTTAATTTTTGTATTTTAATTTCAGTATTTGTATTTGTAATGTTTTAATTATTTATTAATGTAATGTTTTAAAAAAAATTGTTCGGTGTCATCTGCGATCACCACTGCGTGTGTTTGGTCATTGTGTGGTCTAAGAAAGAGAAAGCTAAGTTGGCGCTGACGTGGCGGTGTCCTCTGCGGTCACCACTACATTCAGTCTTATCATCACAAACTTCAGTAAGTGTATATATTTTTTCAAAGATTTTTTAGATCATGAATGCAACACGTGCACAACAAGTCTATGATGATCAACACGAAATTGAGTTATATGAACAAGAAGGTGTTGATTTGCATTTTACTACGTTTATTTAGCTAAATTATTACGTTATATAATTTTGCCATGTATCTGGTAGGTTTAATACGTGTATTTTGTATATGTTTTGATGCATAATGTATATAAACTTTTTACCTTTGTGATTGTGTTACGTGTGTGATTTAGGGTTTCATTTGTGATTAATGGTTTTAACTTTTAAGTGTTTACTTATAAGTATTTCATAGTTTACGTTGTTTATATGCTTGATGGGATATTCTGATTTCATATTCTCCAATCAGGTATTTTGCTTCAATATTTTTATCATTTTGGTTCTTTAGATAACTTGAATCAAGCATGGGACGTGATTGTTAATATTGTTACTATGGTTGTTTAGGTATGGAAAATCTAAGCATAGCTAGACCGATATCGTTTGTTGAAAAGTGAATTACAAAAGAAATTAAAGAGCAAACGTGGCTACTATTGATTTAGTTGAAACTAAAATGTTTGCATCATCAATTCATTGTAGTTTTAACCCAATCAATAGTTAAATTTCAAATGTATTCAAGGAAAGCATTTAACCAATATTAAGTACCTTCTCAATTTAAGTTTCGGTTGGAATGTCTAACCAATGTATTCAAGGCAAGCATTTTGGAATGTATTTACAAAAAACATTGCAGTTTCAATTTTATTCAAGAAAAGCATTTATTAACATAAAGCATAGAAGTGGAATGTCTAACCAATTTACAGAAAGCATAATGTGGAGTTGAAACTTAATAATAAACTATATATGGCAGAGTTAAGATTAACATAGACCCATTATTTGTCATAGATCCAATGAATCAATCTCAACCATCTATTTTTTCATCAAAAATAAAAAAACTCACTTTCCACCTTTTTTTAAAAATAAAATATCCTACAAACGGTAAATCGTCACACGACAAAAAATACACCATCGCGACGAGTATTTTTTTATCTTTCAGTAGACGGGTGAGACGATATACTTTCGAGAAAAGAAAATTCAAATTTTTTTTTCAGTCACGAATTGCGAAAATCATATATGATTCGTATAACGAATCATATATGATTCGTATAACGGATCATATATGATTTCATAAAATCATATATGATTTCATAAAATCATATATGATTTCATAAAATCATATATGATTTGTGATTCCGACGAACTTTTTTTCAATTTTGTTTCAGTCACGAATTGCGAAAATCATATATGATTCGTATGACGAATCATATATGATTCGTATAACGAATCATATATGATTTCATAAAATCATATATGATTTCATAAATCATATATGATTTCATAAAATCGTATATGACTTTATAAAATCATAAAAAAAAGTTCGTCGAAAGTACATAGTGTCGCCCCTCTATAGAAAGATAATTTAATTCTCGTCGCGATGATATGTTTTGTTTTGCGTAACGATTAACAGTGTGTGAGATATTTAATTTTTAAAAAAGAGGTGGAAAGTGAGTTTTTTTATTTTTGATGAAAAAATGAGTGGCTAGGATTGGTTCATTGGGTCTATGACAAATATTGGGTCTATATTAAGATCAATGTAGACCCAACATTTGTCATAGACCCAATGAACCAATTCTAGCCACTCATTTTTTCATCAAAAATAAAAAAACTCATTTTCCACCTCTTTTTTAAAAATAAAATATCTTACAAACGGTAAATCGTCACACGACAAAAAATACACCATCGCGACGAGTATTTTTTTATCTTTCAGTAGACGGGTGACACGATATACTTTCGAGGAACTTTTTTTCGATTTTTTTTTTCAGTCACGAATTGCGAAAATCATATATGATTCGTATAACGAATCATATATGATTCGTATAACGGATCATATATGATTTGTGATTCCGACAAACTTTTTTTCAATTTTGTTTCAGTCACGAATTGCGAAAATCATATATGATTCGTATGACGAATCATATATGATTCGTACAACGAATCATATATGATTTCATAAAATCATATATGATTTCATAAATCATATATGATTTCATAAAATCGTATATGACTTCATAAAATCATAAAAAAAAGTTCGTCGAAAGTATATAGTGTCGCCCCTCTATAGAAAGATAATTTAATTCTCGTCGCGATGGTATGTTTTGTTTTGCGTAACGATTAACGGTGTGTGAGATATTTAATTTTTAAAAAAGAGGTGGAAAGTGGATTTTTTTATTTTTGATGAAAAAATGAGTGGCTATGATTGGTTCATTGGGTCTATGACAAATGTTGGGTCTATATTGAACTTTTGGCATTGGGTCTATATTGAACTTTTGGCATATATGGCAATGGTCTTTTCTGTTGCCTATACAAACAACCATAACTTCTTAATTCATCTTATAAATCAGTTAGAAAGAATGAAATTGAGGAAATAAAAAGCCAAAAAATGTCGATGATGTTCTTGAGGTTAGAAATCGTTTTCTTTGTTAACTTGTATGTAAACTTGATAAAGTTGTTGGTTTTCGTTTTCTTTGTTTATCTGCATTGACACTACTTTATTTTGGTGTTTGTACAGCTTCATCCCCCTGTAGGAGTTTCATGTAGGACCATCGTTGGGCATTGCTTCTAGTGATGAGTTGTGGGCTGCTCGTTACAAGTAAGCCGAAAATTTCTTTATATATTTGTTGAGAAGGATCTAATATGAGTTTTTTGTATGTGTTATTGGTGTTCAAAATTATATTTTCTGTTTTCAACATAGGATAACTTAGATTGCTGGAGTCGTTGTGTCCTTTTACCCCAAGCCTATTCCCGTAAGTTTCTTTATGGCTTTTCGTTCATCTTATTTGTGTCGAGGTGTATTTAATACAAATTTGTTTTTTGATCAGGTAGATTGAAATGGCGTTGGAGCTTACTTATACGTAAAGAGTTTACACTCTCTTGTTGAGTGTTGAAAAATTAAGAAAATTATATATGAAAACCATAATTTCATTCATTTTGAATAGTGTTTAACCCATAAATCCTTAAACTTTTATTATTTTTCATTTATAACCTATAAATGTAATTTTATCACAACAACTATTTTACGCGACAAGTAACGTGCATTGTTAGTTATTATCTCATAAATGGTGTAATGTTTTACTTTCAGTTTCACTACATATTTTTATATGTTGTTTGATATATGTTAACAATCTTTTCTTCAGTTGAATTATCGTATCTTACAACCTTTTGCAATTAAATTTCGAACGTTACACGAAACACTTACCACAATATCGTATGTCGTTAATTATCGGCCACTAGGAATTTCCGCCGCTATGCGCAGGTACTCGTCTAGTAATATTTTAATTTGATTTAATTGGCAGTTACTATTATACTCCGTATAAGTTTTATCCGTATATGCTTCTTCTGGATAATAATAAAACAATTTGAATTTTGCAAACTATTACTAGTAATAACAAGCTGGCTTATTGCCCGCGCGTTACAGCGGGGGCTAACCTAGTCTCGAAAGGTATTTAGCTACTGTAGTATGCGCTGTGCGATGGGGGCTAACTTACTATAAAATACCGTCACAAAACATAAGCATCGTAAAACAAATCTATTCACTAACGCATATACATATTGTCATTGCAACAGAAGTAACTAATTAGTGCAAAGAATGATTAAGCAGGAAAAAACTAAAAATACGGGTTCAGTAAAGACAACAATGTCAACTAAAAACATGGGTTCAGTATATGCTATCCACAACCTTTTTACTCATAGACTGCATCAAATCAACAATACAAATATATCCTGCACCTCGTACATTCCATACTAATACCATTGTGAAATATGGATTCTCATTTATCACGAACCTGATCCCTCCTTTGTTGGCGCACAAAACTGTTTAAGAAAAAACTTCATAAGAATAAGCTGTTTTTGTAGAAAAGTAAAGTCAAGTATTTAAAATTATATGTGTTTGTGAATGGTTAGATCTTGTATATGTTGTTATTGTCTGGTAAGTATTATCTTTTGTAATTGTTAAAAGGGGAGTCTAGCGTGGCTAAAGCGACGTCGTTTTAGCCGATGGATGAGCTACTATACTATTGGTCGTTGTTTCATAAATTTGCTAAGAAATCAATGCTACTTCTAGAAATGATGTGTTAATCGAGGGGAAGTTACAATGTACCTTTTTCAAATTTTGAACTTTACAACATGAACTCTTAAATTATTGTTAAGTTCGTAAGACCGTAAATGTGCATTGGATAAGTAAACATGAACCTGCCTCGAAATTTGTATTAATTGTCTAGAAAGCAGGATGATTATAAAGCAAGAAATTTATAACCATTAATAACTGAGATGATTTTGAAACTCTTATCTCATAATATTCCTAATGAAAAAATAATTGTGTGGGTTGCTAGACTTTGCCAATTATAGGTATTAGTGTTATGTGCTACTCCGACTCCCAAGTGGGAGCTGTTGGAATATGGTAGTCGTAAGCACGAATACATTACGAATATTTGTGAGCCTACTGGGGGCACACACGTTAATACACGGAGAATACGTTTTTATACTTCACTTTAATAATCACAAGGACTATAAATGAACAATACCCGAACCCCAAGGGTGGCCGGTTTCCTATGGAGGATTATGAGGGGGTGTTTGTTCGATTAGTAAGTAAGGAGAACAAAAGAAAAGGAGAATTGTGGTAGGACTAGGACTTGTATCCTAGTTGAATTTGGCTAGGGATAATGGGTTATAAATACCCATCTCCCCATAGCTCATTCTACACAACACACATAATTCTATAAACCTTGAAATAGGTTTCGGGTTGCCTTGTTCTTTTCCAGCCGAAGTTCGACAAAACAAAAGAGGGTGCTTTTGGTTTTCGGTTGTTCCATTCCAAGCCGATTCAATCCTTAAGTGTTTTAAGGTTTTGGTTTTTGTTTAATCTCCTTGCTCGACAATCGAGAATCATATACAAGTTGTTTGGTTAGTTCCTGTTCGAAGGTTAAAGATCCCAAAAGGTTTTCGGGTTTTGATCTTATTCGGTCCAGGTTATTCGGTTGGATTAGGGTTTATAAACCCTAATTCGGTTCTTGTTTATTCGGTTACTAGTTCAAGGGTTTGCGTGGTAATCGGGATATAAAACAAAGGTTGTTAGTTAGTGAAGTTAAGCCTAGCATAGCTTAACGTGTTCGGTTGACGTGATTGTGTGAGCAACCGTAGAGGCAATTATTTTAGTTGCTTGTTTCGTTTTCTTGATCAAATTAACAAAAGGTACGCGTTTCTATTTACCTTTTATTTGTGTTAACCATATGCTATTACTAGGTCCTATCCGCTGCGTACTCGTGGCTAAACTAGTTACCTAGGTATTTAAATCCCAACATTCAGAACATAGGTATATGCATGTATGTATGTTGTTAATTTCCCATCAATTAACTTGTTTTATGAACAAATAATTAAGAGAACAATTATTAGAATGATATATATATGGTCCCTATTTATAAAGTTAATTGGATCCTGATCAATAGACAAAAGCTTTCAAGTAAAAATAATATTATCCCATTACTTGCATTGCTTCATGACCATATATATCCAGCAGACCCGAATTGAAATAGCATATTCTTCTAGTTATACCTTATTGATACCAACCTATATATAATTGGCAAACTGTTAACTTTTTCTCATTATTAAGTTTTACATTAATCATACTTTAACTGATTGCATATAACATTATGGTTATGTTTGGATCGATAGTATTTTCTGAAAGAAGCTAAGCGTACGTGTGACAAATACCTACAAACCCGCCCACATGACGCCGTCCATGATCATTAGCTTAATTGCTAGCTTCAACCCATATAAGCACTGTGACATTATCTCTATGAGTAACAGCACTCTTCTGAGCACACATGTCGATAAAAAAGAAAAAGAAAGCAACTTGTTATAAGACTCTATTCTCTTACAGTTTAATTAAAGAAAGTCAGTCCAGAACGTACGTACATTTGATCGACAAGGGGATGCTACTCATTGCATGTACGTTAGAATGTCACTATTCACTGTTACTGCATAAGTGGACGCTGATGCAAACGTACATTGCTTTTACTATGTGTCCACAGTCCACATGTACAGGCTTGATCGAGGACGATAGATATGTTCTTCATAAAAGGATAATGACTTTAATTGTGGGGAACACAGGATGTATTAGTGAGGTAAGACAAATAAGGAAAGTTAAAAGCCACTCCGGACAGTGCATTCTAGTGGACGATTTCCTAAAAACGTTGAGGGATGCACAACCATAGAATCAACGATAAAAAGAAAACAAGTGGAACAAAAGGCCAATATAAGCTCCTAGTGAAGATCTTTTACACCTAGTTGGTTAACTCTGATTGCAACAGAGAGGAAAAGAGAACATTTCAAGTTGAATGTTTGATATCCTAGCTAGTGCGTGTGCTTGACTTAATACATACATAAAGATCGATACTAGTAGATGGTAGTACTATTGTATCATCATCATCACCATGATTGTGCCATTACGAAAACTGTACAGTGTGTAACACAATAATCAAATTATTATAAATCTTACGTCGACACCACTAACAAACTAGCTAGAATATAATTAAATGGGAACACTAACTAATGCTTTGTAGAACAACTGTTATGTGAAAATTAAAGTAAAGGTGTATAATGTATTATTGTGCAACCTAATTTGCAGATGAAAGACCTTTTTTAACATGATCATAATGAGAAAAGAAGAATATATGGATGCCAGCAAACAAATCGCATATATATGGGAATCATATGTTGAACCTTTAGTTTGCAATGAAAATTTAACTTATTGATTTGGGTTCATGGGCCATTTTGATGTAGGGCTTATCGGAAAAGGCCTAATGTCACATTCTAAAACTAGCAAATTTCTTCACTTTCATGGCAAGTTGACAGTCAAAACGCAATAATAATAATAGCAAGAAATGAATCAGCAATAACTACACAAGGATTTAAGTTGATAAAGTCTATACGGGACGTCCACGGGCACAAAGGAGATCTTTTGTCTACGAATACAATGAAGATACTGCGAGTTATAACCACTAAGACAGTACTACACCAACGGGCCTCTGGTCTAATGGTATGGAGGTTTTACCCTCCTAGGCAAGGTCTCAAGTTCGAGTCTTGTCTAGGGCGATAGGGGTTTCCTCCCGCGTGCGTAAAGGGAAGGGTGTCATTGCCTTCTGGGTTGGACCCAACCTGGTTGTGTGGGCTCGCTACGCCTTCTGGGCTAGGGGCCATGTAACCACAATTGCCGTTCAAAAAAAAAACTAAGACGGTACTACTGATCATATAAAACATATGATGGGCCCCTACACAAGATAAAACATATAAGCCTCGATCAATGACAAGTTTACCCTCTTTCGTTTGGTTTTGCATCAACGACTTTGCGTTGGAAAATGGTAATATAAATCGCTTCTTCACTTTTGGAATTAGAATCAAAAAGAAAATGTCATTTTGGGTACCAAAGATGTCAAACATAAATCTTTTTAAATAGATTCCATTAGTTTATTTGCAAGGCGGATTATAAAGCCCATAATCAGTTGTTGGCCCTTTCAAAGCCCATCAAGATTACTTTTGGCCTTTTGGGTTGATAGAGCAGACATTGATTTATCATGCTATGGGTTGTGCTTATAATGAAAAATCCTAAAGATACATATGAATTTACAAAAGAAAAAGAAAAAAAATGGTACGTTATCACAAGTAAATATGAAACAATATGGCCGTACGTGTGTAATATGTTGGCATATACATATTTTTTTTGCAGGAGTTGAGATCCCCAAAGACCTCCACATTGTCATAGATCCAATGAAATCATCCAAGCCATCCATCTATGATTGATCCAAGGGTCCAGATTTTACCCCTCTTTAACACTAAAGGGGTATTTGTGTCACATATTTAAACTTAAAAAACACACATTCTCACTTTTTGTAAAACAAAAAAAAACCACAGACCTCCAATCCCCTCGCCGGCGACCAATCCAACAAACTTTTTCCGGCGAACTCTACCAACAAAAATGACGACCTCGTCGACGAGCAGCCTTCTTCCGGCGAACTCGCCGACTACCAACCTTCCTCCGGCGACGACTACTAACCTTCCTCCGGCGACCTCCACGACTACCAACCTTCCTCCGGCAACCTCCACCACCAGTCACCTTCTTTTAGCGACCTCCACGACCAGTCACCTTCCTCCGGCGACCTCCTCGACCAGTCACCTTCTTCCGTCGACATCCACGGCTAGGGCTTGTAATATAAATGAAGCAGATTTGTTTGTTGTTCCGGTTGTTGGAGAAGAAAATCTTCTTATAGAGGCTGAAATAGAAGAACTGGATGATGTTACTATGAATGAAGATGTAGAAGCCAATGTCATTCTAGAACCAGGTAAATCATATATGATTCTGTGTAAAAAAATATTTTTTGATGAATGTGATGTGTTTGTTATATGAGTATTGTGTTTGTTAAATGATTCTGAGTATTCTGAATATTTAGGAAAATCATATATGAGTCATGGTGAATCATATATGAGTCATGGTGAATCATATTTCTAATAATCGTTCCCGTGTTCAAGACCTCACTTCGGGGGAGATTGTTAGCCTCAATTTATTGAGTCGAACAAGGAAGCTCGGTCACTCTACGATGGAGCTTCGGTCTTTAATTAGTTAATGTTGTAACAGGAAAATATCGGGAATCAGGCTCGATAGTTAATCTAATATTGTATATGTTTTGGGTTTAATCCCAAAGCAAAACCCGAGCCCGGGTCCTAGTTAAATATCCCGCGCGTCACATTAAATGTGTAGGGGTATATATATATATATTTAGATATTTACTAAATATCTAAATATATATATAGATATTTTATTTTACAAAATATCTAGTTTTAATTTTCACAAAATCTTTTCATTAATCTAAATTTCTTTTTCTTATTTCTCTCTCAACTCTCTCTCTTCTCTCTCTCTACATTTCGCCTCTCTCTCTATCTCTTTTCTTGTTTTCGTGGTTCGGGTTATGAAGTGGAAGTGTTAAACGGGTTCCTACAATTGGTATCAATCGCCTCGGGTGGATTTCGTGATTTTTTTTGGTGTGATAAGCTTATACAGATTCGGCAAATCGTTGGGTTATTTGTGGCACTCGGTAAGCATTTATAATTCGTGGCAAAACGTTGGCAACGAACGAGTGAAAAAAAAAAGAGCGGAAATTTTCGTGAAGAACGATCGAACGAGCGGACTCAAAACGTATCGATCGAACGAGGGGAAAAACGTATCGATCGAACGAGTGGAAAAACGTATCGAGATTCGAAACGATGGAAAAAAGTTATTCGACATCGAACGAGTGGGAAAATGTTATTGATCGATACGAGGGATTCGAACTTGGTGATCGAACAAGCGGACTCGCGAACTAGAGACGATCACTATCGAGCGGAAAACCTCAACAAAAAAACAAAAATACATACAATGAATCGGACGAGCGAAAACTAGCGGGATCTCGAACAAAGCGATCGAACAAGCGTGATCGAACGAGTGATCGAACGAGCCGATCGAACGAGCGAATCGACAACGAATCCGATCGAACGAGCGGCTCGATCGAACGACATGACGATCGAATACCGATCTTTACCTCGTTACCGATCGATACGATAGAGGATCGAACAATTCGCGGAGTCGAACGAGCGGAATTTTTGAGAAGTACGAACGTAAATTTTTTGTTAAAATTTTGTGTCGGTCGAAAAAGGGTTTCAGTCTAAACGGCCATAACTTTGATCCGTAACTCCGTTTCAGGCCCGTGAGCTCTCAAACGAAGAGAAAAACGAGAGGATCACGGCTTGTTTGTAATGATTGTTGTTGGTCGTAAACTCCCTTTGCAGGTTTTAAGGATTTTTCGAGGCCCAAAAAAAAAAAAAAAAAAAGCTTGTTTTCTATGAGAAATTGACAATTTTCAGTTTTTTTGGTATTTTTTTTTTCGCCGCTGATTCGCAACCAATCATTCACGGTTTTCTTTTGATTCTGTAAAATCCGTTATATTCATTTCATCGGTTTTAATCTAGGAACGTGTAAAATCCCGTGAAGTGAATGTATTATCAAAACCACAACTTCAATCACAATATCCACTTAAGATCCAACCAAAATTCTTTCACAATCATAATTCACGATATTAAAATGGAAAAGAAAGAGTACCTGTATCTTCGACTGTTCAGATTCAGAAAATACAACAAATAGCAACTAATTCAAATCAAATCAAAAGAACGTTGCATTGGTATATTTTCAACGAACTTCATTCAACACCTCAAGTGTCTTTCAAACAACGACTAAGAAAAGACGTCGGAACCGAAGAGGGATTTAAACGCGCATTTGCAACTCTCTTTGGTCAAAGATCTAGTGACTTTCACGGGCACAATGTTCTTGTCACATGGATCAATACAAAAGCAACTTGGAAAACGAGGATTTACAAAGGAGATTGGATCCTTGTCTGCTTTTAAAGTACTCCAGACACAAGTTTCAGATGTTCATCAAGTCCGATTTTATTTGGAATTGATGAATATGTTGACATGATACGCAACCAAGTTCCTAACAATACACTCGTCTCCTATTCAGAATTCCGTGACACACTGATCCAACACATGGAATCTGTTAAGAAGTCGATTGGTGGAAAGAGCAAAACATAAAATTGCAGTATACAAGCAGCGTGAATGAAAGACAAAACAGACAACTAGAGGAAAAGAACTGTTACGAGTAATGCATTGGATGGCATTGGATGCTAGTTCTGTTATTCATTGAAAGCAAATGGACAAAGATCCATAAGAGCAGGATTACAGTAGCAGATCAGGAATGGATGAACATGTTGATGATGCATTTATCAGACACATTTATATGAAGAGCCATATGGCTGAGGTACAAACGACTGCTGAAATCAATATCTTTGCTACAGGACAACAGCATACTGAGCAACCTGAATTCATTAATGAAGGAGAGGCTGACCAGAATGCTGAACAATGTCATGACATATGTCCTTTGCCTGCTACATTAACTGATGACAGGACAACTGAACTCTCAAATCAATTACTCGAGTCTGAAAATGTTTGTTCTAAAACGAACTGTTGCCAGTTAGTGTCAAAAAAGATTTTGCAAAACTTCGATAGCACATTGTAGCATTGATGCTTGAACTACTCAAATGCAAAAAAATGTTTTAAATTCAGGGCAACAAAGTCATAATTTTTGAATGAAAAAAGTAATGAGGCCAAAGTTAAAAATGACATCGTGTAAATGAAACAATAACATCGAATTGCGAAATAGTGTGAGCTAAATTACTTGCAAAGAATGAGCAGTTACATATGGAAAAATATAGCCATTTGAAAATGACTTACAATAAGATCTTTTTGGATTCTATCAACAAGGACCGAGTTCAGACCAAAAACCGAAGACTCTTTATATGGAAACAACTGAACAAAAAAGTCTAATGACAAATGTGATGTAATAGGCTCAGATTCAGAAAAAGGGGTTTGCAATTGCCAGATTAAAACAATGAGTTAGGAAACTTACAGGGAAATAGTCGTGAATACTAATGGTTTGCAAAAATCATCATCAGTTGGGTAAAGACACGGTTGGACAACCACTCAAAAACCAATCAGTTGTTAGACAATCGACCGTGTTTATGTTGAAAGCCTAAAATTTCAAAACCACGGTTTGCTACAAGTTTGATGTGACAACGACTGGTCAAAACCAGTCACTACACATCATTTTCCTAAGAGAAGAGAATCTGCTCCTGCAAAACCTCATAACATGATTGCAGCAAGCTCATCTAGGTATAGCTCAAACGACATTGTTCATAATCACTTACCCTAGAATAGAAGCTAAGAAAAAGACACATGATACACTCTAGGGATCCCTAGAAATTTTTTGGGAATCCAAACATTTTATTTTGCTTGATCATGTCTGAATGTGTCTTTTAATTGCCAATTCATGACGAAATGTGTAATAAATTCCTAAAAGAAGTCAACTCGTGTGCTAGGTTTCCATCAAAAATAAGAACAACAAACAGAACAAACCCGTAGAGCAAATAAGGGTTTGCAACGAGAACAACAAGATCAGACTCCAAAAGGTCATAGGTTTTCAAATCAACAAGACTACCACTGTGATGAGAAAACAAACAAGTCCTAGATCTTGGTCTTAGGTGGGCAACACAAACGGGTAGAATTCTAAGATTGTTGGTCAGTAGATGGGTGTCAACAGGAAAGACATTCGCCTGTAGCACCAACAAAGGTTGAAAGTGTACCCCCAAATGGTTACATGCAGATATCATAACCAATTTGGAAAAGCAAACAAGCTCTTATGTCAGTGCAGCTGTACTCTCTTAAGTACAGGTACATGTTCAATCCTTACAGAAGAAGGACTCCAGAGTTTGGTTGCTGGAAAGGACAGATATCTTCAGCATAAAGGGCTTCAGGAATTTTGATCTGATGATCTCACTTATTTGATGTTTGAACAAAGACAGTTCCAAGCCTCGGTAATCAATGTTTGAATGTTGTCTGATCACAACAGTTCAGACTGGCCTCAACGACAAGAGATGTCTAGTATGGTAATGTCTCTTCAAGGGCCTCGTTCCTCAGGACAAAGGCGTCAAGATTATGACAACTCTGACCCCGCCCCGTCACCAAGACAAAATGTTGTTCTTACTTCAGCAGAAAAGACAGTTACGTCACATCAAGGGTTAGAAATTTCTTCTAGTCCCTTTTAATTGAAGAATATACAATCCAACACACGGTTCGATGAGTGAAAAAAAAACAATGATCAGAAGCAACGAATGCCTTCATATCATGAAGCTGAATTTGTCAATCCTTTTTTGTTACACTGGGTACAAGAAATTGGTGAGTATTTCCTCACGCAACATCGATAATACCGATGTGCATTATGTTCAACCACAAAGTCCTGATTTAGATGGACCAGAGATCATCCATATAGAACAAAGTTCATGGGAATTCCATCCATGCCAGTTCAAACAACGAACGACAGGGCTTGCCACAGATCATGAAATGTGTATGTCGCACTCACGGTGAGTATTGTTGGAAACCGAAGAACTTTAAGGGAGGCAATGGCTGATTCTGCATGGATATTGTAAGCAAAACAAGATGAAACTTCATCAGTTCGATCAGACCTAAAAGTCTGGGAAAACTAGTCGACAAACCATTTGGCAAGATGATTATAAGCTTAAAGTGGTTAATGGAGACAAGATGGATGAGATCAGACTGTATTTCGCAACAAAGCACGACTTGTTGCTATAAGGTTGATGCATTAAGGAAGAGTGTTATTGATTTTGGAAGAAATCATTGAGCTCACGATGCTCGCTTGGAAGCAGTTCGGATTTTCGTTGCCCACGCAGCACACAAGTCTTTTCCAATCTATCAGATGGACGTCAAAACGGCATTTCTTAATGGTCCACTGAAGGAAGAGGTTTACGTTGCTCAGCCGGAAGGGTTCGTTTGATGCCCAGATTAATCCAGAGAAAAAGTTCTACCTTCTCAGGAAAGCTTTATTTGGGAATTAAAGCAAGCTCCATGAGCCTGGTACGATGAACTATAAAAACTTCTCTGATGTCCTAAAAGGTTTATTAAAGGTACTATTGACCCCAACTCTATTCAAGATAAAATACCGGGGAGGATATTCTACTTGTCGCAAATTACGTTGATGAATATATTTTTCGGATCGACAAATCCTAAATATTCAAAACGATTTGAAAAATCTAGCCCACAGTATAGTTTGGAAATGTCCCTTAATGGGGGAAATGAAATTTATTGTTTAGGACTTCTAGATCCAACAGTCCCCAAATGGTATTTTTATCAAACAGGCAAGTACGCCTTTAGAAATTCTGAAAAAGCATAATATGGACAAATTTGTCACTCCATTCGGTACTCCTTTGGCTACAAAACCCAAAATAGATGTAGATTTGTGTGGAGACCCGTTGACCAATCTGATTATCGTAGTATAAATCGGGTCACTCGTGTACATTGACTTCTAGTAGACCAGGACTTTGTGCATAGCAGTATGCTATTGTGCACTTTATCAAGCACGACCAAACTATAAAGCACCTCAAGGAGGTTTAAAAGAATCTTTAAAGACCTAAAGGGTACCATTTAACTTGGGACTCTGGTATCCAAAGGATTTGGCTTTGAACTTACAGCATTTTCAGTCAGCTGATCTTGCCGGGATGCCTTGGATTACTCGGAAAAGCATTCTGGTGGGATACAGTAGTTCCGTGGTGATAAACTTGTAAGCTGGAGTCAGAAGAAACAAAACTGCACTGCAATGTCTTCAGCAGAGGCAGAGTATGTGGAGTTATTGCTAGTTTGTGATAATAATGTGGGATGAAGGACCCCCCCCCCCCCCCCACGACTTTCAAGATTATGGCTTCAACATACAACAAAAAATACCCGTTGTTATTGCGACTCTCAGTCAGCCATAGAAATTATCATGCAACCCCGTACAAACATTCTCGCGAGAACAAAGCAATTTCCATTAATCGGTAGCACTTCATAAGGTGGAACAGGTTGTTAATGGTATAATTGAATTATTTATTTTTCGTCTGAAATGAATACAATTAGCTGACAGTGTTTACCAAAGCATTCCCTGAGGATCGGATTTAAGTTTCTGTCAGAAGGATTGGTATGAGATGTTCGACTCCAGCTGACTGGAGTTATGAACAAATGACATTGCTTGTTATCATGATCAAAACATCACATGTACATTTTTGAAAAAATGCAAATACAAAAATATAAAACTTAAAAAAGAAAATACAATATAATTAAAAATCTGAATATTTCGAAAAAAGATTTCTTTCTCTCGACAGGTTCTTGGAATCGAAACATTTAGGGCTTAGAATGTCGATTTACGCATTGACACGGGTGTGTATATGAAGTTTCGAGCGAGTGTTGCCGGTGGGGGGGGAGCGCTAAATAGTGTCAAAACATGTCATTTCTAATTTTCTAAATGGCTTATGTGCCAAATGTCAGTACATAACACGGGACTTCAAATAAAGGCAAGGTTTATAACTTATCCACCAACGAGGAAAATTATAGTTTCTCGGTCATGTGCTGTTATTACAAGACATTTCAATTTCTTTATTTGTTCAAGAAAAAGGAGGTGAGTGTACGTTTCAATGCCGCTTTACCCATTACTGTCTAGAAGAGATGTCGCTATCATCTGGTTTTTCAAAAAGTTGAACACAATTTTTCATGGAATTTTCTCGAGACTAATTCATTATCTTTCAAAATTGTGTGTTCAACACTCCAACCCTCACGATGTTTCAAAATTAAACAATTTTTCAATTGGTCCTATTATTGAGGGGAGTTTTCGAAAAACAATGTTTTTAATGTTTTTGGATACATCAACAATTCGACCATTCTTATGAATTCAAAAACATATAATTGTTCCAATTCCATTTCATGCTGAAATATATTTGCTCCCACGGAATTTTCAAAACATATTTTTAATCAAAAGGTAATTTCAAAAAACTAAAGTGTTTATTATTTAAAAATCAAGGAGGGAGAAAAAGAAAATGTATTTAAAATATTGATCTTTCGATCAATGTGTTGGAAAAGGTTTAATTGGGTTCTATCTTTACCCCACACAACATCTTAATTCACGTCGATTCTGAAGTCATTAAGGTGTTTTAGTTAGGAATCAATCCTATTGATCCAACCAGAACGGGGTGATCTACCAAGGATAATGCCCAAAAGGATTGTAATAAGCAGCTTAGGTATTATTGGAGATTGAATGTATATGGGGATTATCGACCCTGACTAAGATTGATGGTAATCATGGAATAATCACAACAATGGTGTTAGTTATGACGTCTTGGTTAAGCATTGAAAGGCGTTGAAGAATTAAAAAGAAGCTTTTGGGATAATGGGTCTAAAGAAAGAAGCCCTCCACACAACTTAAGGCAGAAACCGGGAGAAACCTGGGTTCATACAATATGCTATCAGATCACAGATGATTGTGTTATTGAAAACGAACTTAATGGACCCTTGTGAGCAATGCACAACCTCTTCCCAGCCTTTCTGTTTCTCTTAACAGTAACTTGTCTCAATTTGTCACGGACGATACTCACGTATCTATGTTGATCATCTCATTTTCGAGATTGTTGAAATTGAATAGGTGGCAGTCTGCTCCAGACCTCCGAGTACTACAACCAAAATGCATAAATCGAGTCTAGAGCCAAGAGGATCAATCCAAAATCTCGCCTAGGAAACACTTCCATTTCAAACAATTGTTGAAACCAATCATCGAGGTTCACAAGTTGTTAATCAAAGAGTCTAAGCAATATCATTGTGATATTTGCACAGAACATTCAGAGTGATAATGCTTTTGTATTTACTATGACGAATGGAAATCCTTCCGAGTGTCATCGTTCAAACAGCACTGGCGGTACGTGTGACGTGCGAGATCTACTATGAACCAAAACTTTGTGGACAACCTAGGATATCGATTTGGTCAGTAAGATGAATTGTCTCGGTTGATTGAATTTTGAATTAAAAACATGACACTCTCGATGTGTTACAAAAACTCTGTTATCGAGTGACACGTCGAATTGATTTTCAAATCCAATTTATCTCGATTTCACTTAACGTAAAACATGCAGGTCAAACGGTGTGGTAACGAAACACTCAATTCCTATCAAATACAAAAAAAAATAACAAAAAAAAAAAAAAAACGATCAATTCTGTTCGAAGTCATACTATCTAGAAAGAAAAAAAAAACTCAAGATTTAAAGCAAAGACTTCCCGCAAACTACTGATTTGATGCTTTCAAGATAATGCCAAAGTATGACTTTGTTGGTCAAAAAACAAAAGATGGCAAGATGGCAAAGCCGATTAATTATATTTTTTTAAAAAAAAGACAATGACAAAGTGCTCAAAGTCAAGATCGCAAAGCATGAAGGAACAAGCCACATAATACAACGAAAGACAAAGACAAGGACACTGAGCTTAATACGACAAAGCTATCTAACTGATCTCATGATGGAAGTCGTCATCAATGAACTCTACTTCGGGGCTCACTTCGGGGGAGATTGTTAGCCTCAATTTTATTGAGTCAATAAAGGAAGCTCGTTCCCGTGTTCAAGACCTCACTTCGGGGGAGATTGTTAGCCTCAATTTATTGAGTCGAACAAGGAAGCTCGGTCACTCTACGATGGAGCTTCGGTCTTTAATTAGTTAATGTTGTAATTAAATATTATCGGGAATCGGGCTCGATAGATAATCTAATATTGTATATGTTTTGGGTTTAATCCCAAAGCAAAACCCGAGCCCGGGTCCTAGTTATATATCCCGCGCGTCACATTAAATGTGTAGGGGTATATATATATATTTAGATATTTACTAAATATCTAAATATATATATAGATATTTTATTTTACAAAATATCTAGTTTTATAATTTCACAAAATATATTTTTTTCTTTTCTCTCTCAACTCTCTCTCTACTCTCTCTCTATTTCGTCTCTCTCTCTCTCTTCTCTTTTCTTGTTTCGTGGTTCGGGTTATGAAGTGGAAGTATTAATCGGGTTCCTACAGTGTGTAATCCTGAAGATGGTTTGGTTGAATGTACTTGTAGGCATTTTCTTCGTTATGGGTTTCTATGTCGACATGTATTTTGTGTTTTGAAGAATTGTAATATTGAAGTGATTCCGGAAAGATACATTTTGAGGCGTTGGAGAAGGGATTTAATACCACATGCATTGAGAAGAAACACAAATAGATATGGAGAGAAAGACGAAGCAATTGAAAAATTAACAAATGAGGCAAATTTTATGGTAGACGAATGCTTGTTTTTGTTAAGAAAAGACGAAGAACAATTGAAGACGTTTGTGGAAAAGTTGGAGAATATAAAGAAAGAAATTCATGTTAAAGTGCCTAACCCTCCTTCTCAGAAAGCGGGTGATGTGATTGAAGATATCTATGCAATTAAGAAGCCGAAGCAAAATCTGGTAAATAATCCACAAAAGGCTAGCAACAAAGGTGGTCGAAGAGGGGAACGAAGAAAAAGTGGAAGGGAAATAGCAATGAAAGCTAAGGCTAAAAGGGCTCGGAAATGTGGATACTGTGGAGAGAAGACAAACAAGCACACAAAAACTACTTGCCCGTTAAATCCAAAATATATTCAAAACTAGCAAGAACTTAAGCTGCTGCTGAACAAGAAAGGAGAACTGCGGCTAGTGCTACTGAACAAGAGGAGAGAAACAGTGATACTACACACATTGCTGATAAGGAACAATCAAATACAGCTTCTTGAATAGTTTTGCATTTTCCAAAAAAAACTTAGTTTATATTTTTTTCCTTTATTTTATTTCTAATACTGTCGAAAAAGTGTTTGAGATTTTAATTGAATTACTTTATGTTTAATGTTCTAGCAGATTTGGTAGTTTAAACTGTTTTGAACGTATGATTAAAGTTGTCATGTATGAATCATATATGATTCATGTATGAATCATACATGATATGATTCATTCATGGATCATATATGATTTTCTATGAATCATATATTATGTATGTGGTGTGTCAGGCCAAGTGTCCAAGAATTTGATTGATTCTCCATGAATCATATATGATTCACAATGAATCATATATGATTCATTCATGGATCATAAATGATTTTCTATGAATCATATATCATGTATGTGGTGTGTTAGGCCAAGTGCCCAAGAATTTGATTGATTCTCATGAATCATATATGATCCATGAATGAATCATATATGATCCATGAATGAATCATATATGATTCACCATGAATCATATATGATTCCTGGTGAATCATATATGATTCCTGGTGAATCATATATGATATATGATTTGCTTAATCAAAGATTAATCAAAGTAGCAAAGCAAAATTTAAATTTCATAGCATCAGATTTTGAAATGCAACTAAGAACCTGTTTCAAATTCCAACAGTTATAACATCAACTACTACCATCAGAAAAGTTATCAGAATTAGTTAAAAACAACTACCATCAACTACCATCAACAACTACCATTAGTTTTACAAAAAAATCTACCATTCAGAATCAGTTAAAAAACAAGAAATCACTTCTTCCGATGCCCCTTTTCCTTCACTTGATCAACCGCTTCATTCACACCTACAACTACATTGGCTGCATCAGTCTCTTTCACTTGCTTGGGTGGATCACGATTATTCATGTTCTTAATTGCATCAACAATCATTGAGACCCTCGCTTGCTCAGTATTCTTTGTCTCAAACGTGAAAGCAAAATCAAACATTTTATTTGAAACATCATTGAACTGCTGCAACATAATCTTGGTAGCAATCTTATACCTCAAGCGTTGTAACATCGAAAGCTGTTCATCAGATTCTTCACATAAACCGAACTCCCAATTCTTAGCAGCATCACCAACGTAATTCTCCATATGAATCATTGCAAATACCCCACAATCTACATGATTATTTGAAGTTCGCCACTTCAACTTTGGGATGAATGGTCTCATTTTAGTAACAGCTTCGTGACATTTATGGTTCTGCTCTTTTAGATACATAGAAAACAACTTCTTCTACAATACAAAACAGAGAAAAGCAAAACTAAAAAAACTGTACATATATCAAAATTTAAATGCTCAAACTGAATCATATATGATTCATGGTGAATCATATATGATTCATAGAAAATCATATACATATATATAAAAATAAAAACAAGTATCTGAAATCATATGAATTTTTCAAAAAACTTACAAGAGGATCACAAGCTTCCTTGTACTTTGAAGCATACGTATATCGAGAATCATAGGTGACTGGTTTAGCTTGGTAGGAGATTTTAAGTTTTGGATCTTGACTTCCGTGTTTTGGAGGCTGTTTGGTAGGAGATTTAAGTTTTGATATGACTTTCCGGTTTTGCGTGGAGGGGGTTTTGTTTTCTTTAAAGTAATCTTCAACGGACGCTTTGTAGCAAGCTGCAAGACAAACCAAAATTTCGTTACAAAAATATAAATAAATAAAACTAGTATCTAAAAACCTAAACATAAACTGTTTATTTGTGTTTATATGTATAAGGCCATCCGTCATGGAGAATCATATATGATTCTCAATGAATCATATCTGATTCACCATGACAGATGGTCTTATACATGTAAACACAAATACACACAGAAATGTTAACAATGTTGGATAATTGTGCTTTACAATGCATAAGGCTATATTGTCATGGTGAATTCTCTAATGATTCACCATGACAATAATAGCCTGATATGCGTAAACACAATACACACAACATGTTAACCAGTTGCACGCCTACCACGGTATTCACATCTATCCCTCCACGCCACTACCTCATTCTCCAGACATCAGTAACTTACTTAGCACCCACATTTGCTAATCCATATTCCACAATCAACCTAGGTCCCTAAATTTATTATCAAATAAGCCCCAAAAGGTAAAAAACACTTTAATCTCCTTATCAAAACACATCAAAAGTCCTTAAAAAGCAATACATATATGATTCTCATTAACAAACTTAACACAGAATCATATATGATTTTTCATAAAAAAATCATTCAAAAATAAGCCTTATTTCAACACACAAAACAATACTCATTCTCTAAAAACTGATCAAAACTATCAATAAGCATAACAAATAAGCATATTTAGCACAAAAACAAACAAAACAAGAATACAGGCATACAAACTTAGCCTAATAAACAAAAACAAAAAAAAAGCATAATAAGAATGCATTAATCGGGAAAAGTACGTCTGCCGGCAACTGGTGACGGTTTCAAGGATGATTGGACCTCCGATTTAGGCCGCCCTTTATAGCCCGCACGTTCAGCATACATATCTTTCATCGTTGTGGGGTAAAATTAGGGTTAGAAATGATTGTTTTTATGGTTAAAATGATTGATTTTGGGGTTAGGGTTTAGGGTTAGAGATTGGGTTATTGGTTTAGTCTTTTAGGAACGATTGATTTTGGGGATAGAGAGAGTAATGTAAACTTAGTGACGAGAAGTTAGATTAGTAAAATATATACCATCCTACCTTACAGATTTTATTTATTTTTTTTAATAAATAAAAGGGGTATTAATCTACACCGTAGATTTAAAAGAGATGGAAGGCCAGGATTAGTTCATTCGGTCTTTGACATTTTATGGGTCTATAAGAAACTTTTGGCATTCTTATGTTTGTTATCTAAGGGCATCCATAATAGTGAACCTATTAAAAGGTTTATAAAAGTGTCACATTATCTAATGTTATTAATTCATAAAACATTTTATATTATGAACTTATTCCCACTATAGATAAAGCTTTTTGAGGTTTATATTTTTAGGAATTCCACAATCACTATTTAAATGTCATAAATGATGATAAATTTTTTTAGACCTTTTCATAATCCTAGACCTTTTCATGCCACTTAAACATGAAATGGTTTCTCACTATGGAGCAAATATTCTTGGACCTCTTCAAAAAGTTTTAGACCTATTTATAAACCACCATTGTGGATGCTCTTAGTTAAACAGCATTTGTGACCTTTTATAAAAAAAAAGTTTTAAATTTTAAAGACAAAAAACATTATTATAAAAGGAAGATTAAAAAGTTAATGTAAACTTTGAAAATTTACACTCTTTTCTCGAGTTTTTCTTTTGGAGTGAAAAGGAAAGGTTTGAGATGATAATAAAAAAAATTGGGGTTCCTGAGATTTTTTAAGAGAAGAGTGAAGAGTAAAGGATAGTAAATTACACCAAGTTTATTCTCCTAGTCTTCTTCCCAAATTAGGATGAAATAGAGTGAAGTTGTTTTTAAAACTATTTTTTGCTTAATTCCTCCTCTTTTCTTTCAAACTCAGGAACACAAGATAAAAAATCAATTTTTATTCATCTCCTCTTTACTTATCTCTTTTTTTCCTTCCCTGTCTCTCTTCTTTCCGTTTTATACTCGGGATCAAAGTGAGTCCATTCTTGTTTGTAAATATGGGTTACATTTATTTTCATTTGTAAAAATGGGTTTGTCGTGTATTGAGGCCCTGCTAAATTGATAAAATCATATTATTTCCATCTTCGAATTTCTATTTTGACCCTCTAAGAGTGCTCGGTATTATAACTTGGCACGGGGTGTTATGCCCACGTGTCACCGTGTTATGCGGCATTATGATACCGGCGATTGCAATAGACCAACGACGTTGGGTCAAATGTTAACCCACCAACGCCATCAACGCCGCACCCTTTTGAATTTTTTTCTTTTTCTTTTTGTTTTTGGATTTAAATGTATGTTTGGTGTGAGTTTTTAAAGCGTGTGTGTGTTTTTAGTGTGTTTTTTTATACGTCCATGGTTAGGATATTATTATAGTTTATTATGTTAATTTATTATGTTGGTCTATTGTTTAAGAAAGTATCTCGTATTTTGTTTGTCATTGTTTAGGAAATGATCTTGTTTTATTATAGGAGTTATCTTGTGAGTCAACTTGTGAAACAAGTTATTGTCTTTTATTTGGTATAAATACCGAATGGTTTTCATCAATGTAATCAATCAAATCAAGTTTAAGATAAACAAATCTCTAGTTCTTCTCTCTATTTTCTGACGGAGCCAGCACACGCTTGAAGTGGTGCCCTATCCCGATACAACCCCTAACCGAGTCGTATTAGTTTTGATTTGTTTTTTGCAGCTTTTTGTGAGGAAGAAGAAGAAGAGGAAGAGTGTGTCTTGGGTTTTTTTCTTTTAGGTTAGATAATAATAATATAGACCATTGTATTTTTTTTCCCAAACTTGTATTATATTTACATTGCATTTTTTTTTTCGTTTTTTATTTTTATTTTATTACAATTTTTATTTTAATTAAATAAATGAAAATATATTTTGTTTAAATAATTGGAAAAAAAAGGTGAGACCCAAAAGTGGTATGGATGTTATGATAAACGATGTTTTTTGGTGTGTTAGTGTTAAAATGTTAAAGCTGATGTTATGGTGTTATGATACCTAGCACTCTAACTTGGGGTTTTTTTTTATATTTGTCTTCACTTTTAATTTTTGTTTCAAAATTTTGTCTTATTTATTAAGTCCAAACTTTCGTCCATCCAATAAGATTTCTTATATTTTATTATTTTTTTCAAAAGGCGATATATTAAAAACACACGAGCAAAATGATGGAGAAAAAAATGATTTACAACATGATTTTACAAGTAATTCAAAATTTTTTCAATGAGATTTGTTTACAACACCAATCAAGTTGTTGTTAACAACTGAATATTCGATATTCAAGCCTAACATTATATTATAACTATATATTAAAAGGTCATACGCTTTGAAAGCGTGGTGTCTTTAATAAAATTATATTTTTTATAATTAAAAAATGAAAAATACATGTTTCTCAATGGAATTTTAATATTAAAAAAACTTACAAAACACACTTTCAAACTATGAGACAAGTTACTAAAACGACATTGAGCTTTTATCTATTTACAATTTTTTTATATAACAAACCTTTTATCAAATATATAACGTATATCTATTGATTCATTCGTAGAAAAATATGCCACTAAAAATATCTTCGAATTGCGAACAAAACGAGCCCAATGTGGCATTGCTTCTGATATACACACGATTATATAAAAAATGTTGAAGTTTAATATATATTTTTTTAAAATAAAATTATAAAACCGTACTATACGGAAATAGTCCTTGAGGTTATCGGTTCGTTGCAAAGTTGTTCCTTAATGACTAGCGATTATCGATCCATTGCAAAAATAGTCTTGCGCGCTCCGCAACGACGCGCGGGATACGAACTTGTTATATTTATAACCCAAACTAGAGGTGGGCAGAAAAACCAAAAAGACCGAAACCAAACCGAAAAAACCGAACTGAAATAACCGATCAAAAATAACAATAATGGTTTGGTCTTAACGTTTATGTGAGTGCTCGACATGCATGACTGTTTACACAACAATATATCAATAAGTATTCGACAATGATCATACTATGTGTGTTTTACTTGCGAAACCGATAAAAAATGAAATAGCCGAAATCAAACCGAACTTTTTTGATTTTTGGAAAAATAAAAACCGAACCATCGATTTTTATTTTTGATCAGTTATTTCGGTTTTTTTTGGGTTGGTTTCGATATTTTTGATTTTTCGGATCGCCTTTGGGTTATAAATATAATGTTTAAGCTTGAATATCTGATATTCAGTTTTTAACAACTTGATTGATGCTATTAACAAATCCCATAAAAAAAATTTTTATTTGGATTGCTTGTAAAAAAATGTTGCAAATCGTTTATTTCTCTAGCGTTTTGCTAGTGTATTTTTAATGTATCGCTTATTGAAAAAAAAATATAATCTATAAACATATATGATGAGGTGTACACTATTTCAGGGTCATTTAACTCCTTAAATCATGCAAATATGCCTAGATTATGTGCTTAATCGTTCGTTTTCAGGTTTTTAGCACTTGGATGACATTTGGAGGAAATACACGTGACTTGGGCTCATTTGGAGAAGAAACGGACAAGACTACAGACCTACACCAAATCTCTTGAAGAATCGTGCTCACAGAGTGTGAAGACGACGTCGCAAGCATAAAGCGACACCGTCGCGATCTTTCTAGTGACGACGTTAGAAAATTGACGACGGCGTCAGGACGTAACCGACTTAAATCAGACCTAGAAGATTCTATCTCGTGAGCCGAACCCTAAGTATTTTGTCAGCTTCTAGGCCGTCCTTAGGGCTTAAAAACCCTATTGTAACTGACCTTAATCCATGTTTTAATCAAGTAAGATTATTTATCTTTAATCATTTAATATGTCTATATATTGTTTGATTGATCTATGTGTAACACCCCCAAATTGGGTCGCAACAGAATAAGGGTCTGGTAGCGTTACTTCATAGATCAATAACACAAGATATAAGAGAACGACCTCTAAATGAGTCATTTGAAAATGATACATTGGATTTAATAAAATTGTTTGTTACAAAAGCTCAAAGTTTAACTTGTTCATCCTTGTAAATGTAAAGATTATAATACATAACAAATATTTCTCAAATGTAATGCACACAAATCTTTATGCAATATGACTCCCAAAATGACGATATCCAATGTATCCTTGCCCTTGTACCTTATTGACTTGAGAAAAACATGCTTTAAAACTTCAACATAAAGTTAGTGAATTCACATGTTTAAGTAATGTATAATGTAGGACCGCAAGATTTCAAGTGCGTAATAATGTAACACATACAATATCATAAAATGTAATTACGATTCTCTAAGCTCATGACACTGAAGCTACGACATGTATGAATTGAAAATTAATGCCAACAATGTGCCCGTGTAGATGTTCAACCCACAACATCCCAAATCCGACATGGTATATGTCTGTTGGTTTAATCCATCGAACCTAGTGAGCGCTACTCACCCAAACGGGGATGTCAATCCCAAATAGATCTATTTATAACATTCGCGCTTACACCAAGTAATTGGCAGTTCATGATTCATGGGTATAGTGGGTTATCGCTACTTAAAAAAACTCGTAATTTGTTTAAAAGTGTACTTCCAAATGTAAAACAATGCATGTTTCTCACCACAAAAGTTGTAAATCATTCTAATTATATAAAAGGGGGCTATGAACTTACCTCAGTGAATGATTATATTATATAAATCAAATATGCAAATCGTCCCATGAAATCCGAATGCAACCTAATTAATTATGGGTCGTATGAGTAAAATGTATTTGAATAAATACAACATATAATTTTATAGAGTTATATCACCACCTAAAAGTCTTTGTTTAATTTATAATGTTGAAACAATATTTAAATTGTACTTGTTAAATAAATGTTTAAGTAATTGTATTTGTAAAAATATTATCTTTGTACATGATGAGGTATTATTTTATACACTTTTTCGGAGTCATTTAACCCCCTAAATCGTGCAATTATGCCCAAAATAGGTACTTAATCGTTCCTTTTCAGGTATTTAGCATTTGGAAGGCATTTGGAGGAAATACGGACAAGATTACTAACCAACACCTAGACTCTTCAATATTTAAAGTCTCAGCGGATAGAGACGGCGTCACCATTTATACACGACGTCGTCACACTTCATCTAGTGACGGCGTCACAACATTTCTTGACGGTGTCAGCCCACACCGACTCAACTCGGATCTAGAAGATTCTACTTTATGACGGCGTCACGATTCACAACGATATTCTTATAAATATAGAACCAAAATTAGGGTTTTATTTGTGTAACTTTAGAGTAAAAAGGGGGGACGAACCCTAGTTCGTTTGGCAGCTTATTAGGATGATTTTAGGGCTTCAAAACCCTATTGTACCTCCTTCAATTCATGTTTTAATCAAGTAAGACTATCTTAATCATTCAATATGTCTTGTTGTTTGATTCTTTATTGTTCTTGCTTTATCTTTAACATGCTTGGCTAAACTTCTTATTGTATTCATTTATGATTGTATGAAACCTAGAATGTAGATCTTAGTGGTGTTGCTTCTTGTGATGAATATTCATGTTAGGCTTTAGAAAACCAGCTTTTGTTTGTATCGTTGTTGATATGTCTAGGGAAACATGGTTGTGTAGAAAAGATACCATCGGGTAACAGTCTTTATACTACCTTGCCCCTTACATGGTTGATCCACTTTTAATATATTTCAAATGCATTTAATATACTCTTGGGGGCCGGGTAATTATCTTCATACTACCTTACTTTGTGTTTTGCCTCAACGGAATATTAAATAGACGGCGGGTTCGTGTAATCTGTTCATAACATAGGAAATAATTACATAGATCTTCACAAGTGTGACAAAGCAACAACACTAGGAGAAGCAATCTAGGGAGTAATACATCATTAAATGAATACAATCTTTTTATTATATTATTATCACCATTAGCGTAGTTTATTATTTAGTTAAATAGCTAAAACCAACCAAACCTCTCAAATATATGATTTTACTGCTTTCTTATAAATATAAAATTACAAAAATAATCTTTTCTCAACACCTAGAATTCTGTAAGACCATGATCAAGCCTTCCCAATCTATTCCCTTAGAGAACGATAACAACCCCCGAGTATTGCCTATACTACTACTACAACGGTTAGGTACTCTTCCTAGGGAGTTGTAAAACTTCTTGTAGAAGTCCCTTACGACAACCGCATTAAGTTTTTGGCGTCGTTGCGTGGGTAATAGTTAGGTTTTGAACATAGTTTAGCTTAGTTCTACTTGCTTGAATCCTTTCAAGTAAGAATTTAATTTCCGCATACTAGCTTTCTTGTAGTCTATCTTTTCTTTGTGTTATCTGTTTCGTAACCCATTCTCGTCAACCACCATGGGAGACGAGAATCCTATCCGTACTCTTGGAGACTACTCCAAACCTACCTACGAGGGCTATAGGAATACCATTAAGCTCCCCGTAGGGAAAAACGTGGTACCTCTTTGATCCGACACAATTCGGTTGGTGCAAAACGGATGCTCATTTCACGGACTTTGGTCCGAGGACCCAAACCAACACCTTAAGGATTTCCTAAAACTAGTGGACTCACTTGACCTTGACGGTGAAAACAGGGAAAGAACGCGACTGTGTTTATTTTAATTTTTCCTTCGCGATCAAGCCAGCAATTGGCTTGAACGTCTTCCAGCAGGATCCATCACCACATGGGAGGATCTTACTACTCGTTTTCTTGCTCAATTCTTTCCACTGGGAAGGACCATAAAACTCCGCAACGATATCCTGATGTTCTAACAACATCATGGAGAATCTATAGTAGAAGCATGGACTCGTTTTAAGGACTTACTAGTCCCTCATCATGGCATTGATCGTTGGCTTCAGATCGAAATTTTTTTATGATCATGTCTCCTTTCATATTAAATGCGAGATTGACTACGCCGCCGGCGTCAAACTCCGTAATAAGAATGCTGACTAATCCTGGGAAATCATTGAGAACGTCGCCCTCTACGACCATGAGGGCTGGAATGACACAAAATAATTCGTTAAACCAGTCAAGGCTATTTCTACACCTCAAAGCACCTAAAAAAAATACCTGACCAGAGACTTCTTGAGCTCGAAGACCATATTAACTTCTTACTAAAAGGATCACGACCGACACCCAAACCGAGCTCAATACACATCCCTCAAGCTTATGCCAAAGCAGTCTACTCAAACCCTTGTCCGAAAAACCAAAATGAACCACCAAAGCAGAACACCTTCACTTTTCGTGAACATGGCGATCCAAACCCCCAACCTTAAGCATTAGAAACCACTTTTGAGGCTCGAGTACGGGATTACATGGCAACACACACCGAAATAATGGAAAGATTTGAGAATGCCATTTTCAAGCAACGCGAGGAGATCAACGATAGAATGACTAAAATGTCCGGGCTGCTCAAGGAACTCACAACCAGTAGAACCCTAGAGAAAGTATTGATAAGGGAAGAGGCTAAATTCCCTGTCACTAAGAACGTAAATTCTATCTCTCTCGCAAGAGGAGAAGAGGAGAGGAGTGACATGATTGACATTGCAACTGGCAACGACATTGAAAAACCAACCGGAACAGAAACGGGGATGCAAGAAAACAAAGCCAAAAAGGAGAATGAAGCTGGAAAAGATGAAATAACCAAAGTACCCAGCTCTCAGCCCGTAGAATATTATCTGAAACATAGTATCAATAAGAAACTAATATAGGGGCTTGTTGATAATCGTAGGTTCAACGACTCTTTATCGGGAGCACGAGTCAGAAAAATAAAAGGGAAGACATACAATTTATCACCTAGGGGGCCTGTTTATGAAGCGATCCTTAGAAAAAAGATAACAAAAAAAGAGGACATAGGAGGAAACTTCGAAATACCCTATAAAATAGGAGGCCTAAAACACATAAACACCCTAGTTGACCAAGGATCCAACGTAAATGTCATGCCCCTCTCTACCTATATGAAACTAACCGATAAGAGGCCGACTGAGATGGATATTAGACTCTCATTAACCAGCCACTCGTATATTTACCCTTTAGGAATAGCTGAGGACATATTAGTTGAGGTTGCTGAGCATATGTACCCTGTGGACTTTGTGATTTTGGATATAAAGGAAGACAAAAAGAGACCTTTCATCCTAGGAACACCATTCCTAACAATGTCCAAGGCCGTAATTAAGTTCGATAAGGGAACCATAACTCTAAGATCTGGAAAGAGTAAGATAAGTTTCCATAGGATACTTAAGTCCCTCTATAAGATCGAGAGATGAGTTAAGAACGACATAGATCTAATAGCCCCCACTATGACTGTAATATAATAGTTCTGGAATAGGAACAAAGGATAAAGCTTCACCTAGAGAGGGAGATGAAATTCGATCAATGGAAGAGCAAAAATTTCAAAAGTAAGCATCCTGCTCTTGTTAAAGTAGAAGGTGAAATGAACGACAAAGGAGAAGTCACGTAAGGACGTGTGACTTCGAGTCTAGCTACAAGACTCGTAAATAAAGAAAAGCGCTTTTTGGGAGGCAACCCAATATTTACCTTTCCCGCAATTAGGAGTGTCTTGTGTGTTTTAATTCTTTATTGTTTGTTTTATTATGTTTGAATTATTTTGTAAACATGCTTTGTTTGTTTGTAACTTCGTCTTATTTGCAATCAAAGGTATTTTGCAACAAAATAAGTATAGGGGGAATATCCTATTTTTAGAACCAAATTCAAACATTCGAAATAAATTATTTAGATTAATTCGTGTCAGTTTCGAGTCATATGATTGAATTGTTAATTCTCAGGTTGTTATGCAGCATTTTGTATAGGAAAATAACTTATAAAGATGAGTGTTGGAAATTTTTCATCAAAAACGAAAAATGAGTTTTCACAGAGTGTGGAGACGGCATTACGATTTACACGTGACACCATCACCACAACACCTGTGATGGGCTCAGGATATTCCTGACGACGTCAATCGCCCAGTTACAGGAAAACTTGAAAATTTTAAGTATTTTTGAATATAAAACTTGTACAACACTTAAGAAAGTTTTAATTCTTTTATAAACCTGCAAAACCATGAGTTTAACAATTCTCTCATCCTATCTTTACTGCTTTATAGAGTCAACCCTAATTTCACATTGTATATTATTATATCGCACATTTTATGCTTGGTGTAGTTGTCTTTGTCTTTGATTACACGTTATATTAATGAGAAGAAGCTTGGAAGTTCTTAGGAAGTTTCATTGTATGATTCTTGGAGGACGATTTAACCAGTTATCGCATGTTTCTTCTCCATTATTGAGCAAACCAGAAGAGTACTAGTTTCTTTTCCTTGTTTTCTTTTCCCTTAATTCGTTTTTACGGGTACTTCTATAGAACATTGGGGACAATGTTTGTTGGGATTTATTAATTTGATGATACAAAAACAATGATACAAAAGAATGAAGCAACAAGGATCAAAGTTGACAATATGAAATTATACAAAAGATGGAGGATTCTAAAAGATCTCCTTAAAAGATTTGGTCAAAGATATGAAGATAAATATTAGGAAGATTTAGTTTCCTAATAAAATTAGGTTTCCTTTGTAAGTCTTATGGACTCTCTATATAAAGAGATCCCTAGACATAGTTTATGTGTGCACAAGAAAAGATGTAGACGTCTAGAGTATGGTTTAGCCTCAAGATCAAAGTACCTTTGATCCTGTTACAATTAGGTAATCGTTTTATACTGATCATATAGAATTGAGGCTTGTATGTGAATGTAAAACCTTGTTAAAATATCATTGTTCTATGTTTTAATTCCGCTGCATATGTATTTATGAACTTTGTTATTTATAATCCTAGATCAGCCTAGATCAAACTCCACAATTGGTATCAGAGCCATGTGGCTCTTGATCTAGGATCGTAAGGTGTTTACAATTAGAAGGGTATTCAATATTCTATTTTTCGGTAATCATAGTCAAATTCGGTAAAGTTAGGTTTTTGAAGAAACCCTAATTCGGTAAATCAGAAAGTATGGTTTTCGGTTACAAGATTCAAAGGTTTATTTTCTTTTAGGGTTTCGGTTTTCATGATAAGGGTTTCACGTCCTTGGTGCTTTTTAATATACCAGATCTTTAGATCTGAACATTCTTGATTTGTGATTTGATTCGAATTTCTTTGATGCTGTTATTGATTATATCTTTGCGATAATCTGCTTGATGATATATGGGTCACGAATGGAGCTTATAAAAACCCTAAATTTTATGTGTATTGTGGAATCGTTGTAATCTGATGGTCGTGCATATTGTTGAACAAAATCCTAATAGGGTTCTATACTTCACAAGTAGATCTTCAAAGATTTTTGGTTTTGGATATTAGAATCAACGACAACAGCAGGTCTTAATAACAAAGCTTCGTTTGCTATGTTAGGTTACTGGATTTAAAAAGGAAGTTATCACAGCAGTTGGTGCTTGGATCTACAAGAATATTATATGGCCTGTTCTTAAAGATTGTAATGATGGTGATGACTGGTTTGTTCGTGGATCTTTTAACTCTAAAACAACAAGTTCTTTTTATGAAATAATCGCTTCCCTTTTGGTTAGGGATTCGTTGTTCTTAGGGTTTGGTTATATTATCATCATTATAGGATCTGATCAATGTGCATATAGCCAAATGTTTACTGCTTTGATATAGATCTGGTTGGATATGATTTATTGGCTGGGTTAAAACCCTAATTATTGGGTTTTTATCATTAATATGGTAACCTTTTGATGAAGTGATTAATTCGTTGCCTGCTAGTGAACTACTGGTGTTTATTGAATGAATCTGTAAATGGATACAAACAAAGGTTCGTTAGTGCTGTTAGTTATGTATTAGTACTGCCAGGAGACGTCAATACATGCCAAGTTTATACGTTAATGCTGTTGGATGCGTGTATATGTTAATGCTGCTTCGTGTATTACTTTGTGCTGCCAAAAGAAACTTACTACTGTCAAGGTAATATTCGTTGTAAACTTAAAACTGCCAAGTTTACATTAGTGCTGCCAATGAGAACATTATTAACTGTTAATGCTGCCAAGCGTTTATGTTAGTGCTGCTACAAGAAATTCGTTAATGCCACTAGTACAAATCTGGGATTTCGTCACACATGCTATTTTTTGAACAGCCACACAGTCGGATATTTATGTGACTAAATGTACCAGAATAAAATAAACAGCCACACTTGAACTCATTTTGTGTGACCATTTCAGAATTTCATTGTCACACATTTGAATATTTATGTGACTAGAGGTAACTGGTAATTTTTTGTTCATTATTTAGTCACTTATAATTTGGGACGTGTGACAGATACAAATAAGTTTGAAACATTAGTCACACTATATATATACATATGTGACAAATATATGTCACACAATTGAACAGTGTGACCAAAATCCATATATGGTCACATGAAGTAATTGTGTATGTGGCTAAATCATATAGTCAAGTTTGTCACACATTATTTAAAAGTGACTGCTATTTTTTGCTGAATATTTAGCCACATATGAATTTGAAATGTGTGACAACTGAAAACTAAGTTTGAAGCATTAGTCACGATATACATTTAAAAGTGACAAATATATGTCACACACTTGAACAGTGTGACTAAATATCATATATGGTCACACTAAACCATAGACATACATGATTAAGTGTAACCAAAATTTGATACATATGGTCACGTAAGTTAATATGTGTGTCTAAAGTTTAGTGTGTGTTTGCTTGCCAAAACCTAATATGTATAGTCACATTTAATTGTAGCATAATCATGTGACTATAGGCTTTACAATAGTCACACCATATCCCTCCAAAATAATGAAATTTCCCCCTTATAACATTTCACTTGTCCCGCCTATATTTTCCCCCAAAATCAAAACCTCCCTCCAACACAACACATTCTTTACGGATCTAAAAACATTTCATTCATTTCTCCTTTTGAGCGAGATTTTCCCCTGCTTTTTTCACCTTGATTTTTTGAGTTTTTCTTTCATTTCACCTACACCACATAAACATAAAATCTATATCACTTCTTACATGATTTCGATTGATGGCTTATGCAGTTTGATTTAAATTTGAACCTACAGGCATGAAGAATATAATTGATGCTTGTACTAAGCTCAATGTGAAGAGGGTTATCTATACTAGTTCCCTCAGTGTGGTTTTTGATGGGATACATGGAATATATAATGGAGAAGAATCAATGCCATATCCTTCTAAGGTAATGCCTATTTAGTTTTAGATATATATTTTTCGCTCATAATTAGGTATAACTATTAAAATCCTTTGACCATTAGCCCTTACATGCAAATTGTTTGGTGTATGCGTATCCTTTTTATTATTGGTTCTATAAAATAAAATAAATGCACTCTTCATATATTTAAGACACGGTAGTTTGTTTTTGGGTAACCATGGTTTTCGACATTTTGGCTGATTAATCCATAGGGTTTGAACCCACCACCACGCAAACTCATACCGGGTAAAGCCCTCCCCTCTTCTTGAGTTTGGCGTGGCCACTTCACGGTTCTTTGCACCTAGCATGAATTGAACTTGAGAACTCTCACATTTTAGTGATGACAGTAACAAGCCTTCCGCCACTAGGCCACACATGAGTGGTTAAGCCAAAGTAGTTGTAGTTCTCTCTCATAATATTGTTAGTCAAGAAACCAATATTTATAGCACAAATAGTATTTTAGATTTTAAGTAAAAGTTGGGATAATTACCTCTCATGCTTTAACTGTGATGACCTGAGGCGTGAAACCAACACCAGGTGCACCTGTCAAACGTAATCACTAGCTAATCAATTACTTAATCCAACTATGACTAGATTGCAGGTATAAGCACAAACGGATAACTAATTGGCATATGTATAGCAAATGTTGCTATGATTTGTAATAAAATGAGCTATTTTGTGTAATAATAAACGCACATTCCCTTCGTTAGTAAAAAATGAGATACTACATTGCTAATTTGCACAATTTTCTCTGATCACAAAGCTAGGGGTCGTGATACAAAAATATACTGAAACAGACAGTTTAGGGGCCGTTTAGTGTATGTCAATGGCTGGAAATGTGTCATTACTTGCTGAAATTTGGAGTTGTTCAGTGTATGTTAATGGCTGTAAAAGTGTGTCGTTACTTGCTAAAAATTAGGGTTGTTTGGTGTATGTTAATGGCTGCAAACGCGTGTTGTTACTTGCAGAAAATTAGGGTCATTTGGTGTATATTAATGGCTACAAACCCGTGTCATCGCTTGCTGAAATTTAGGGTATTTTGGTGTTGTTAATGGCTGCAGACACTACCATCGTTGCAGTATTTTAGGACCCTTATTTTCAATGGGAAGCTCAATGCATTTGAATCATTGGAACTATCTCGCTTGGTTGCCAATCAGAATAAGAAGAATCATTTGGAGAATTGGTTGGCTGAAGACAAATTGGAATGTAGCGAGGAGCTTGGAGACCTCGCGAAGGTTGAAAGAAGTTTTAAAGTTTTCATGATCTCGTGTTGTATATATAGTTTATATATCACATCTAATTTTTTCTGTTCTTATAAACACTCGATATTGATCTTGCATTAAAAATCTACATGAAAGCGAGGCCACCCCAAAAGTTATTGTAGCTTTTGCTGAGCGAAGAGACTTTGATAAAATCTTGATTTATTTGAAGCAGGTAGGTCCAACATCTTTACAGATCTTTAGTGTTCAATTTGCCATAAGTCCTTGTGAAATAACACTTGAATTGGTGCAGGTTGGATATGCACCTAACTATTTTTTTCTTTTGCAAACCATTCTTCGTTCAGATCCATGGGTACTTAACCATAATACTTCTATAACAGTACTTTTTTATATATATATTAAGATAACCTTGTTTTGTGTTAACAGGGAGCTGTTAATTTTTCTTTAATGATGGCCCAAATGGAGGGAGGTTCTCCCGTTGATTACAACACAATAACAGATATTTTCCTTTAGGTCTGATCATCTTATTAGTGACATGTCATCATTAAAATGTCTTAATTGATTAGTATATGTCTCCGCTTTTTGTGACTGCCCATGTGATCTCACTGTTGGTGAAACATGAAATTGGCGAGATCCTAAATTTAACCAATTTCCAATGTTTTCTTTCATTTCATCTCTTCATTGAACTTAATACGTGAGGAAACCGCCTTCGTCTTAGACGTCCTTAAGCCTAATATACCAGAAGATGCTCACCTGCAAACGAAGGTTCAGAAGGTAAACTACATTGTTAATGTCATTTTATTCTGTTTCACTGTTGTATTAGAATATAAATCCCAAACCCCACAAAATACTTTCACCCAATAAACACTCCTTACTAATTCCCATTCAATCCAACCTATTAATTAATATTCCAATAATCAAAATACTCCCCCTCTAATAAAAAAAACCCCCCCCCCCCCCCCCCAAAAAAAAACAAAAACCCCCCCCCCCCAACCCCCAAATATTACCCCCCCCCCCCCCCCCATATATTCCCCCCCCCCCCCCCCCCCAAATTTTTTATATTATCCCCCCCCCCCCCCCCCTTTTTCCTCCTAGTAGGCAAAAAGTTGAAAGTAGGAGAAGCTGCAGTTAGTCGATTAAATATGTTGAGGCTGCCTTGAATTTCAACAAATCTTTTGTATGCCTTATCTTGTTCCGATAAGCTGCTTCTCATCTCTGTACATGTATGATATTTATCATTAATGTTGCCAATATGTATATTAATTACCTGCCTCTTGGTTGATACTGCTCAACTATTATGCGTGCAATATGATATTAGCGCTGCTTGTTCGTAGTTATTAATGTTGTTTATATATTAGTGATGCTGGTTCTTTGTTAATACTGCTATTGGGATTAAGGGAAATTAATGCTGCTAATATTGTTCGAGTTAATAATGTGCTGCTGATTCTTTGTTAATACTGCTGGTTCTTTGTTAATACTGCTATTGGGATTAAGGGAAATTAATGCTGCTTATATATTAGTGCTGCTGGTTCTTTGTTAATACTGCTATTGGTTCTTTGTTAATACTGCTTATATATATGTTAATATTGTTCGAGTATATTAGTGCTGTTAAAGAAGTTTGTGCTATTGCAGTACCTTCGATTGTTATTTTTAAGGTATGCGTGTTTGTGTAGTACATTGTGTTGTGGTTGTAGGCATGGTGATGGTGATCGTGATAGTTGGTGTAGGGAAGAGACGAGCTCCGCTGACAGAAGAGAGACATGTAGCAGCTTGGCATCTTTTTTAAGAAACAAGCAAATAACTATTCCTTTATGCAACTACTTAGAAATGTTCATAGATTGTGTTTAGCTGAGAATTTGATTATGTACGACATTACAATTGTATATTTGGTTCAGTTATATACATTCGAGTTTTATTCAATTTGAAATTGCTTTTTGTTTTTAATTGATCTGTTATATATATATATATATATAATATATATTATATATTATATATATATATATATATATATATTATATATATAATGACAACAAATTATTGATTTTGTTCTACATATGGTCACACTTATTAACACTTTTGGCCACTTTTGGTTAACTTGTATGTGACTAAATTAAAAAAAACATGCTTTGTGTGACTAAATATTACAAAACGCCACACAAACTTAAAATTCATGTGACCATTGGATGAACAATAGTCACACAAAATACACATTCACTTGACTTTAAACAACATATGGTCACACTTATTAACACTTTTGGTTAACTTGTATGTGACTAAATTAAAAAAAACATGCTTTGTGTGACTAAATATTACAAAACGCCACACAAACTTAAAATTCATGTGACCATTGGATGAACAATAGTCACACAAAATACACATTCACTTGACTTTAAACAACATATGGTCACACTTATTAACACTTTTGGCCACTTTTGGTTAACTTGTATGTGACTAAATCCCAAAAAAACCATGCTTTGTGTGACTAAATATTACAAAAGGCCACACAAACATACAATTCATGTGACCATTGGATGAACAATAGTCACATAAAATACACATTTACTTGATTTTAAAAAGCATATGGTCACACTTATTAAGACTTTTGGCCATTTTTTTTAAATTGTATGTGACTAACTCCAAAAAAACAACACCCGTTGTGTGACTAAATCATCACAAACGTCACATTTATTATATATTCATGTGGCCACAGGACGGGAAATAGTCACACAAAATACACATTTACTTGAATAAATCATCTCAAATGTCACATATATTATATATTTATGTGGCCAAAGGACGAACAATAGTTACTCTCAAAAACCATTCGTGTGACTATAAAGTGTTTACGGTCACTAATACTGATTAATCCAACAAAACTTGTGCCTAATTTGTCACACATATTCGGGTTTCGGTCACTCTTTTTCAATGGAAATAGCCACGAACTCCCTAACGTGACTGTATGTGACCTACAGTGGCGCGATCTTTAGTGACAAACACCCAAAAAAAACACGTGTGACCATATGTATATCGTCACACATTTTTTGGAGTGACCAATACCAGTTTTTGTACTAGTGTGCTGCTTATGTAAACTTAGTTACTGCTGTTGCTAGCATTGTTGTCTAAAGTTAATACTGCTATTGAAGCAGTTTCAACTGCTAGCTTTATCTGATAACGAATAAGACACACAATTTGGATCTCAGATTTGTTTAGATAGAAAAAGGCTAGTTTCAGAATTAATTGAAAGAATTGATTACTTGTTTATCACTTATTTGAAGTTGAAGTGGAATTTTTCAGGTACGTGTTCTTATCATATCTTAAAAGTCCTACATCTTTTGAAGATAACTTGTTCGTGCTTTTAAACGATGTTGACGAAGACTTGAAAAATCTAGTAATGTGTGATCTATAAACTTATGGCGCTCAATGCTCACATTTGCTATCACTTAAAGGAGTTACATTATAGTGCTCAGTGTCTCATATAGTTGAGTATTTTGTCAAGAGATTGAGGTCTACTTATATATAATCAGTATGAGTTTGGAGTCACGTGGATAGTACAAGACATAAGACACAAGTTTGGGTTATTCTACTTCAACATCAAGTTTGTAATACCGAGTTCTCTCCATCAGTAATCATTACATGGAGCCAACAGAATTAGAGATTCAAGAGATGGTTAACATATTGGTTTCAGGGGAAGCATATGATAAAGTGTTTAACCATTTGGATATGTTACATGCACCACTTGAGGGGAATGTTTTGATACTTACTACAGCTAAGTCATTATTACTACTGCTAGTTTAAGTTTCTACTAGTTGAATTTATTTATCTTATTATGCGCCATGGAGGGTAATTTGAGACATCAAAAAGCTTGGATTAGAAGTTTGATATATGGTTTGTAATTATAAAGATCAAAGTTGCATATGTTCACAAGTCCCCTATTAGATAATGACAAAAGGGGTAAGATGTTACATAGATGATATTAATTGCAACTTTTTTAGTGTGGTGGCATGGCATGGAAGTTCAAAGGAAATCTTAAGTTAAGGGGAAGATTGTTTCATTCATGAAGATCTCAACTTCAGGGGAAGTTCATGCAGAAGATTGTTTTGTCATCATCAAATAAGGGAAGATTGTTGGGATTTATTGATTTGATGATACAAAAACAATGATACAAAAGAATAAAAGAATGAAACAACAAGGATCAAAGTTTCCAATATGGAATTCTACAAAAGATGGAGGATTCTAAAAGATCTCCTTAAAATATTTGGTCAAAGATATAAAGATAAATATTAGGAAGATTTAGTTTCCTAATAAAATTAGGTTTCCTTTGTAAGTCTTATGGACTCTTTATATAAAGAGATCCCTAGACATAGTTTATGTGTGCATAAATGTTTAGCCTCAAGATCAAAGTATCTTTGATCCTGTTACAGTTAGGTAATCGTTCTATACTGATCATATAGAATTGGGGCTTGTATGTGAATGTAAAACCTTGTTAAAATATCATTGTTCTATGTTTTAATTCTGCTGCATATGTATCTATGAACTTTGTTATTTATAATCCTATATCAGCCTAGATCAAACTCCATAATGTTCAACTTAAGTGTAGGGGGAAATAAGCCTTAAAAACTATTCCTTTATTTGCCATTTGCTTTATCCTTAAAAAGATGGGTAATATATCGAAACATAGCATAAAAAAGCTAGTTTTGACCTAAATGTTAATTTTTTATGACACATACCGACGAAAACCGAGTATTAATAGCGTCTCATGGATAGAAATGTATATGACTAGCACAAAAACCCTTAGAATTCGACCCTAAAAATGTGAGGTTCGCCTTTAGATCTATAGGAATTCGGGTATCCATTATTGATACCCAAGATAATGTATACCTTTAGCTTTCTCGAGTTAAGGAGTGAGCAGTCAATGTGTCTATTCCGTCGTTACGGATGTGTACGTGTGGTCTTTGTCGCCTTTTCTGGTACATTGGTATCTGTATTAAATTATATGAGTGTACCGATAGTATATTAAATTCTAGAACTTGTTCTTGTGATGCATCCCGAGACTGCATAGTGAGTATTAGGATTTGCTTGATAAGATGCATTAGGATTAACCCTTGTTTTAAACCTGTAATTGTGTTTTGATGGTCACACCGATCATGTAACTACCCAACACCTTTGCCATGCACTCATTTTTAGTGCAGGATACCCCTAGTATAACCCTCCGAGCCTATCCTTTTTCACGGTTCTTGTAATTTTCTGGTTAAGTGTTGATCCCACTTGAATAGATCTTGCTTAGCTTGTATAAGCTTAAGTTGTATTGAATAAATCTAAAACAACTATGATATAAACTTTGATTATGAATATCAAAGACTACGCGGAATCTAGTTAATGATACTAAGAAGAATAAGTAATAAACAGTAACAAACAAGATTGTATAATACCAAACTTTAAGCCTCAATATATTAATACGAACACTCTTGATAGTGTTAGGGTTATATAAAACCTTGAAGCTACGAATAACACTTTTCTAGATATCTTAATTGATATGATTTTGGTACAAATAAACTCTATACCCTAGGACCTCCTTTTATACACCAAGGAGTCCTAATAGGCTTACAATATTTTCCTAAGTTATCATGATTTTCTAAACAAATAACTTATACGTATCTTTTACAAAAATATCTCATACTTATCCCGTAAGTAATCTTGATAAGCAATCTTTATCTTTATCCTTTCTCTTGTCTTTATCCTTCTGACACTAGAAATTCTTATAGCAGTTGTAATCTTTCAGCAGTTGTAACCAGCAACATTAACTTTTATTCCAGCAGCACTAACTGTGTACAAGTAGTAGTAACTACTTAGAATATTTTCTTCATTCTTCATCAGCAGTTCTAAGTTACACTAGCAGTACTAACTTTATGCTAACAGTTGTAACTTTACTCAAGTAGTACTAACATATACTAGCAGTACCAAGTTACACTAACATTAGTAACTTTTATACTAGCAATATTAACTACTTAGTAGTATTTCTTATAAGTCTCTGAGCAGTCTTAACTTCCATTAGCAGTAGTAATATATACTAGCAGTAGTAACTCTAACCTTAGCAGTATTAACTCCAAGATCATCATGAAGTCTTTTGATCCCAACAATCCTCCTCTAAACTTGATGTTCATCTTCTAAATCTTCAAGTTTCTTGATTAAAAGCTTTATCTTCACTAAGAGGATGCATTCAAACACTTCTAAGATTCTTAAGCTATTTTGTCATGAGTTTAAGAAGTTGATAACACATTTCATTCCACTAGTCAGTTTGAAGCTTCTTGTTGAGAATTTTTGTGATTGTTGTAGGTGTGAGTGGATACTTTTTCTCTACCAGCATAAAGATATGCAGATTTTGAAATCTCACAAAATGTACTCCACTTGAAGAAAATAGCTTCCAAACTGTCACTTTGTATCCTTATAGATTCCTCTATACTTTACTTTCTACATCAGGTTCAAACATCACTTTTAGATCACCCTATAACACTCTTTCATATGCCTCCTCTGGCCTTGTATTCCTATGTTTAGCTTTAACCAACTTCCAGAGTGTTTCCAGGTCTTCTCTGTAAATGTTCTGAAGCATCTTAATCATTGATGAGTACCTCCTTGAACTTCCATCAGCTCTGATGATTTAAAAGTATCCCATCTTTCCTTCTTTGATGATTTTCCAGTCAACAATGATTGGAGGCTTAGTGGCTAGTGGTATAGCATCAATTGCTACCTCATCATCAGGAACTATCTCCATATGCTTTTTCATTTCTGCTTCATCATCAACTTCATCTTTTACATTTTCATTTAACTTTTGCTTCTTTGAATTATCAAACTCAAGTTCTTCTCCTGCTCTTTTAGAACTATTTTCTTGTACCATCTCTGCCTTTTGGGAGCTCTCTTTTACCAACTCTGTATCTATACCTACAAACATGTTTACCCTTGTCATGGCTTTAACAAATAACTTCTGAATTTCATCATAGTTTTTGCTCTTCAGCTGATTTTGTTTGTATCCAGCCATGTGTTTCAGATAAATAGACATTTGGCTTCTCTTCTGAGCTTTAGTTGGTGGTTTTCTTCTCTGCTCTTCTACTCTAAGTTTTACAAAATGCTTCTTTATTTTATCCATGAGCTCCACAAACATCTTTAACCTTTCTTCAATGGTCAACTATTCCTGCTCTTGTGCTTGTAATCTTGCAGCTAGCTCATAATCTGCATCTATCTTAGCTTGAACATTATCCCATTCAGCAATGTTTGCATCTTATTCCTTTTGTCTTGCCAGCCTTTCCTCTTCTTCTAATTCAGCTTGCAATTCTTCTTGAAGTCTTTGAGCAATTTCTTCATCAATCAAAATTTGATCTTTCTTTTTTAAAGGTTTTTCAGGCTCAACCTTTTTTGCCCTGCCTTTGTCTTTAGCTTGTAGAAGTTGTGATGGTTGTGATGTTATTGTTGTAAATTCACTTGGCTTATGAACCACAACCGCTCTAGCCTTGGGTCTTGTAATAGTAGTTGTAGTTTTTGTAGCAGCAGTTGTAATAGCATTGGGTTTACTTGCTTTGATTTCTATTAAGGTCTGAGCTAGAGTTAACTCATCAACATTTGTTGTTCTAGCACTGGCAGTAGTAACTTCAGCAGTACTAACTACCTTTTCAACCTCAACTTCCTGCTTATCTAAAACTCCTGTATCAAACATTAAATTATCATCATTCCTTCCTTGAGTCTCATCAATCAATGTAACCTCTTCATCTGCATCAATATCAGCAATTTTTAATTGTTGGGATCAAAAGACTTCATGATGATCTTGGAGTTAATACTGCTAAGGTTAGAGTTACTACTGCTAGTATATATTACTACTGCTAATAGAAGTTAAGACTGCTCAGAGACTTAGAAGAAATACTACTAAGTAGTTAATACTGCTAGTATAAAAGTTACTACTATTAGTCTAACTTAGTACTGCTAGTATATGTTAGTACTGCTTGAGTAAAGTTACAACTCTTAGCATAAAATTAGTATTGCTAGTGTAACTTAGAACTGCTAATGAAGAATGAAGAAAATATTCTAAGTTGTTACTACTGCTTGTACACAGTTAGTGCTGCTAGAATAAAAGTTAATGTTGTTGGTTACAATTGCTAAAAGAATTTCTACTGTTAGAAGGATAAAGACAAGAGAAAGGATAAAGATGAAGATTGCGTATCAAGATTACTTAGGGGATAAGTATGAGATGTTTTTGTAAAAGATACGTATAAGTTATTTGTTTAGAAGATCATGATAACTTAGGAAAATATTGTAAGCCTGTTAGGACTCCTTGGTGTATAAAAGGAGGTCCTAGGGTATAGAGTTTATTTGTACCAAAATCATATCAATTAAGATATCTAGAAAAGTGTTATTCGTAGCTTCAAGGTTTTGTATAACCCTAACACTATCAAGAGTGTTCGTATTAATATATTAAGGCTTAAAGTTTGGTATTATACAATCTTGTTTGTTACTATTTTATTACTTATTCTTCTTAGTATCATTGACTAGATTCCGCATAGTCTTTGATATTCATAATCAAAGTTTCTGTCATAGTTTTTTTGGATTTATTCAATAAAACTTAAGCTTATACAAGCTAAGCAAGATCTATTCAAGTGGGATCAACAAGTGGTATTAAAGCTTGTTGAGAAACTTTGAATAAGGAGAACCATTCTACACACAAGATCTACTTGTTTTAAGAAAATACGGAGTCAGTATCTGCATAAGTGGTTGCTGCTGCAAAACTTCCAGTGCTCAATCTAAATGAATTTATGCTTTAGAAGATGAGGATCGAACAATACTTCTTAATGACTGATTATGCTCTTTGGGAAGTAATCTTAAATGGTGATTCACCTCTTCCAACAAGAACTGTTGATGGTGTTGAGACAGTAGTATCTCCTACTACTGTAGAACAGAAGCTAGTAAGGAAGAATGAAAGGCAAGAGGCACTCTGTTGATGGCTCTCCCTAATGAACATCAACTAAAATTCAACACCTACAAAGATGCCAAGACTCTGATAGAAGCTATAGAGAAGAGGTTTGTGGGTAATAAGGAGTCAAAGAAAGTATAGAAAACACTTCTTAAACAGCAGTATGAGAATTTCAATGGAAATAGCTTAGAAGGACTTGACTAGATCTATGATAGGCTGCAAAAGCTTATTAGTCAGCTAGAGATTCATAGAGAAACTATTTCTCAAGAAGATGTAAATCTGAAGTTATTAAGAAGTCTTCCATCTGAGTGGAAGACTCATACCCTGATTTAGAGGAACAAACCTGATTTAGAAGATCTAAGCATGGATGACTTGTATAAAAATGTAAAGATTTATGAAGCTGAAGTCATAGGGTCATCTAGCACAAGCCAAAACACACAAAACGTAGCTTTTGTGCCTTCCAATAGCACTAGTAGCCCAAATGAAGTAGTTAAAACTGCTCATGGTGTTTCTGCTACTAACTCAAAGGCTAATGCTTCAACATTAACAAATGTTAATAGTCTGAGTGATGGTGTGATCTACTCTTTCATTGCTAGTCAGTCTAACAGTTCACAATTAGATAATGAAGACCTAAAACAAATTGATCCTGATGATTTAGAGGAGATGGACTTGAAGTGGCAGATGGCAATGCTGACAATGAGAGAAAGGATATTTCTCAAGAAGACATGAATGAATCTAGGTGTTAATGGGACTGATACCATTGGCTTTGATAAGACCAAGGTGGAATGCTATAATTGCCACAGAAGAGGTCATTTTGCTAGGGAATACATGGCACCTAAGAATAAAGACAGTAGAAACAAGGAGACAACAACAAGGACTGCGCCAATTGAAGAAACTACTTCAAATGCTTTAGTATCTCAGTGTGATGGATTTGGGTATGACTAGAGTGACTAGGCTAAAGAAGGACCTACCAATTTTGCACTTATGGCCTATACTTCTTCAAGTTCTTCAAACTCAGACACTGAGGTATCAAATTATTCTAAAGCATGTTTAAAATCTTATAAAACTCTTAAAGAACATTATGATAATCTGACAAAAGATTTTAATAAGTCTTAATTGAATGTAGGAGCTTATAAAGCAGGTAATCTGTAGAGGCTAGTCCTAATGTGTATATAAATAAGAATGAGGCTGTTTTTTGAAGAGGACATAAGATTTTAAAAATCTTGATATTATGTTAAGAGATAATGCTATTATCTGTAGCTTAGAAGAAATTTGAAATAAGCTAAAAAAGAAAGAGATGATATTTAAACTTACCTTAAAAAGTTTGATAATGCAGTTCTTAGATCTAAGCAATTGTTCGAATTCAGTGATAAGTTCAAGGACTGGTGTTAAGGTTATGATAGTCAAGATGTTTAATAGTTATGTGTTTGATATGTCAGGTGAATGATAAGGTACAGAAATCAGGGTGAAAGGTTATCATGCAGTTCCCGCCTCTCTTATACTGGGAACATTCATGCCCCAATACCAGTTTTTGTTAAGCTTACTGATAAAAATAAATATGTTTTTAGTGTGTCTGTAACAGTATGCTGCTCATAACAACAAGTGAAGTTATGACTTATTAAAGTTCAAAACCTAAGTCTGCTAGGGAGACGACATTATAATAGTATAATTATACTATATCTTTTTTAATTTCTATTTCTGGATATTGACAGTGAGGAATGAGATTGAGTTTAATACTAGACCAGAGCAAAACCTAGTATTGCTAAAGTAAAATTTGTTAAATCTTCTAAGCATGTGAAATCACATAGGGAGTTGTTTAGAGTAGAGAAGCCACTGTGAGCCAAACTAATTATTGCCTTAATGTTGGAAAAAATAGTCAAAGTCCTAGATGGTAACAAGAGGAAGCTGGAATAATTTTGATGACTCAGAAAATTAGGAAGTAATTTTGAGTTTAAAATATTTGAGATTGCTATGTATGTGGCAGTTTATACATTTAATCGAGATTGTGATTTCTATGAAAAGAGATTTGGTGGAAATACCTGTGTGAATAATACAAGAAGGGTGATTCACCAAACATTATCAAAGATGGGCTCACCCTGTATTACAGAAAAAGAAATTCTTTGTTCCTAAGAGCAGTCTTAATGAGAAATTGACCTTTAAAACACTTAATACTTATAGGCAAAATACTCTTTAAGAAGACTGAGCAGTATCAGTTTAATACTACCAGGCCAATTTAATACTACTACCCAAGGACCAACAGTAAACTAGTGGCAAAGACTCAATGTTCTCAAAGTATTTAATAGAGAACATTCACATATGTGAGAAGGCCCTTTACAAGTATCTACAACCAAATAGAACAATAAATTTAGTAATGAAAAAAGTTAAGACTACTGTTAGGGAAAATATTATCTAATGTTGGGCCAAAAGCAGTAGTAATGATATAAGGGAAAATGTGGATAATCTCGTTAAGGCCGCTCAGAATGTTGGATTAGGAGGACCGAAAACATAAAGTTTTAGACATGTCTGACATGAAAACTATGATGCATCAGTATCCGCTTTAATAAAGATTTGACTATGTTGTAGTGTCACAGAGGAAGTTCCAAGTCTTGTTAATGGGCTTGGGTTTCCGAAGAGGCATTGATTTTGTCTTACTCTTTGTGAGTGGCAATGACCCCAGCTAGGAGTTGTCTAGGAAACTAGCGATGTCATTGACAGTGGGCTGCTCTTGGGTACAGAGGTGGAAAACAAGTTCCTACCTCGCTTATGATTATGAAGAATGATGGTGGATTTGCTTGCCTATGGTGAACTCCAAAGGAGGTATGAGTACTAGATAAGGTATAGTTTCCGGATAGAAAATTAGATTTTGATTGTGTGTACTTTGTTAAGGAAGACTTAAAGTTTTAACCATCTTCCAGTGTCTACCAAATGTGTGACAAGAAGAATTGTGTTCTTTTTACTGATACTGGAATGTGTGTTGTTCTGTGCTCAGACTTATTAAGCTAACTGATGATGAGAAGTCATGTTTTTGCATTAAAGTTCCTAGAAAGGATAACATGTACAGTGTGATTTAAGGAATGTTGTTCCTCAAAAGAAAGGTCTGAACTTGATCGCTCTTGCAAAAGGCGCACATTAGATGAGTTAATCTTTGGCATAGAAGGCTGGGGCAGATAGAAACTTTCAAAACTATGAACAACTGGTGAAGGGAAAGAAATATATGAGTAGAGGATTACTTTTAAAGTATTGTTGAAAAATGCATCATACATGTTGTTCGCTGTCCAGATATTAAGAAAAGCAACATAAAGACTTCTCTTGTTTGACCTAAAACTGTGAGCTCCAATCCAGCCTCACAACCTTTATCAGTAATTGTTGTAACACAATGGAGTTTATTTGGTTTCCAAACTTTTAAGTAGGAGTTTGATGGAAGAGTGTACTGCCTAGTTGTCACAGATGAACTTTAGAAAAAAAGATCTAGATATTAGTTTTGGTTTTCGATTGCTAGCATGACTAAGGATGAGGACAGTGGACTCGCTAAGGCTTTTGTAAAACCGGAATAGGTAAACTTAAATAAGATCACAGAGTCAAATAATCTGATGTTTGTGACAAATGGAACTGGAATTTTAAGGAATAAGGATTGAATCAGTTTTGTAAGATGAAAGGATTTAGGTAATCAGTGTCTGCTAGGACTTCATAACAAAATAGAGTAGATGAAGAAAAATAGAACACAATCGGGTGCAGAACTTTGCTAGCTTGAATTCAAAGTTACACTAATACCTTTGTGGGTGAAGTAGTTAAAACTGCCTTAGTTATGATAAAATAGGATATATTATTACTTAAGCCTAAAAACAAGCTCCTCTTATGTACTTATTCCTCGTAGAAGCACCAAGTTTAAGCTTTTATGAGACTATTTGGGTGTGTCCTGTTACAATTCTTATTACAATAGATCACCTAGGTAATGTTTGTATGGGAAGGCGGATGAGGGATTTTTTTGTTGGTACTCTGTGGCATCAGCAAGGCATTTAAGAGTATTTAACAGCAGAACCAAGGTTAGTGAGAAAGGAACCTGCAAAATTATTTTCTTGAAAGTAACATAAGTTGTAAGGGAGTGGACACAGAATGGCTTTTGATATTAATACACTTGACAATAATACTATGACCTATAAAGTCCCAGTTGTTACAAGGGATTCAATCTAATGGTAATGTAGGTCACCAAAGCATTGAGATGATGCAAGTTAAAAGCTAGAGTGGGAAAAATAACCCTTGGGACAAAGAATTACATACTGCTACCTTTATGGCCTCAAAGAATACACAGACAATTATCTTCTTGTTCAAAGGATTCCCTGATACATGGATCAAACTCTTTAGGGAGGAGGAGTAAAGAAGGAGGGCTAACGATTCTAGAATAAAAGATAGTGGACGTCAATGTAGAGGAGCCAAGAGTGTAATCAAGGAAGGATGGAAAATATCAACAATCTCTCTAAACTATATTATTAATTTTAGTCCCGCAAGCTGTTTAATGCTGCTAGCATAAATGGATAGTACAAAAAAAAAATGCGCCGGTTGATGAGAATAATAGTCTATGGATGTGCCGATGATTTAAATATGCTAATTTGAGAAGATTGATCTATTTCAGTATGATGATGAAGATGTTGGTGCAGAGGCTAAACATGACTATTCTTAGATGACACAAAATTCATGTACTACATATATGATTCAATTAGACGCAAACTTAAACACAGAATCATATATGATTGTCTAAAAAAATCATTTCAATAAAAAAAAAATCATTCAAAAACACTACTCATTTCAACACAAAACAATACTCATTCTCTAAAAACTGATCAAAACTATCAATAAGCATACAAATAAGCATATTTTGCACAAAAACAAGAATAAGCATAAAAACTAAGCCCAATAAGCAAAAAAGCATAAAAAGAAAACATTAATCGGAAAAGTTACCGTCGCCAGCAACTGGTGACGGTTTCAAGGATGATTGGACCTCCGATTTAGCTGCCTTTCTAGCCGCACGTTCAGCAACAATATCTATCAATCGTTTTAGGGGTAAAATTAGGGTTAGAAATGATTTTTTTTATGGTTAGAATGATTGATTTGGGGGTTAGGGTTAGAGATTGGGTTATGGTTAGAACGATTGATTTTAGGGATAAAGAGAGAAAGTAAACTTAGTGAGAGAGATAGATTTGTAAAAATAAATGACAATCATACCCTTACAGATATTATTTATTTTTTTAATAAATAAAAGGGGTATTAATCTACACTGTAGATTTAAAAGAGATGGAAGGCCAGGATTAGTTCATTGGGTCTTTGACATTTTATGGGTCTATAAGGAACTTTTGGCAAAACTACTTGCCCGTTAAATCCAAAATATATTGCAAAACTAGCGAGAACTGAAGCTGCCGAACAAGAAAGGAGAACTGCTGCTAGTGCTACTGAACAAGAG
>BQNB010017344.1:23354-65878 GCA_026074375.1 Tanacetum coccineum | reverse complement strand
AGACTTTATAATAACACTATGAAAATAGATGTGTTTAAACAAATCTATTTCTTTTGCAAAGAAAAACATTTATTTACACATTTAACTTCGCAATATATCTAGCACCACACCCCTTCGTGTCGTCGCCCTATTTGTGGTTCCTTGCTATTTTTAGAATATGTTTTCTTTTATTTCGACACTTTTATGTGGTGGTACGTACACAATGATGGTGGATGAGGTGATGGTGTAAAGGGTAATGATAGGTGAGGCAAAAGAAAGAGGTGTAGCAGAAGATGTATACCTAAAACCCTACATACCTCAAATAGTTTTAGGCCCACTTCACTTATCGCATTTCCCTAGGAACGACCACTATATTGCTATATCACCTCCGTCCACTTCCTGCCGGAATATTATCTGCAATATACATTCATTTTTTCTTGGGTCAGTCTAAATCTACCAAACACTTTTTTTTAAATTTACCATGATTGATATAATGATTATGTTTATTTTTTATTTACATTAAAGATTTTATATAATTATATAATCATTATGCATTTTACTTTATTTTCATAATTAATGCAATGATTATGTTTTTTTTACTAAAGACTTTATACCTTTTATTTATTTAATTATACACGCATATATAAAAAAATGTCTAAAAATTCATTAATAAATAAATTAAAATTACAATAAATAGAAGGTTACATTCTTATTTCGACAGGTTTATAAATTCAGGAATACGATAATAATGCTCGCGAAATGAGTAACATATGAGTTTTCCCATCTAGATGCAATGTCACTTTTATAACATGTGATTAAACATTAATTTGAATAAACTATAAGAGCTAGCTTTTGTTTATTGGGTTACCCCTAATTGGTACCCCGAACGCGTAATTGAATATGCAATAAGTACAACAGTTTTCTTTTGTGCTCTTCTTTTATATAGTTGCAACGCTAGTTTTTTAAACGGTTTCTGGTTCGTTCATTTTTGACAATTTCATAATTTTGACCTTGTTATAACTTTATATTTTTCGTTCGTTTTGTTCCGTTTTCTTGGGCGCAGTGTTTATAACATATACCTAAATTATAATAAAAATACAAAATACAAAAAAAACGAGAAAAATACCGGGGTAAAATATGGTGATTTAGGGTCTAGGATACATATCATATAAGACATTTGTTTATATAATTTTTAGAGGTTTATTCTCAACATGGGTATCATTTATTTTACATAATTTTTTAATGTATTTTATAAATTTGGGACTCACAAATCTCTAGGATGGTATTGTTACACGCACATGCAGCTAGATCGAAATCATTTCAGATTTATTGATTAAAATGATAATGAGTGTTATTAAATTCGGGTAACAAACATTTATTAGACTGCTCGTATATGGTGCTCTTTCACGCTTTCAGTGCTCCCTCCTTTAACGGTGTTAGGGGTTGTTTGAGTTGCTTATGAAAATTGAATTATGGTTTTGAAAAAGGTGTAAACAGTAATCAGTTCTTTACAAAACTGTGTATTTGAAATATTGTGTTTAGATTTGATTATGTTGATTTAGAGTTTGCTCAAAAAATTTATTACTCACAGTTTGTTAACTCATGAAATGACTAAAAGTGGAAGAATATAATATACTAACAAGGGACATGTGGTATGTTTAAATGTGTAGGTTCAATAGCAATTGAATATATCAAAGTTGACTCACGTTCGATGGGTGGTCGCTTACTGCTGCTGCAAAACTACGTTTTAGTAGTCATCTTTTATAACTCGTGTATAACTTTTTTAACTAAATACTTACCATATACACTCTAAAAGTGGTATTTGCGTTTTGGACGCATAATAAGCAAATAGATATGTAATACAAAACGCCAATAGCCTAACTACAAAAAGCCTGTTATCTAACCACGTTTGAGTAATACTTCTATTGGAAAGGTGAGTTTTTTTATATGCAATGTAAAAGACAGATTTTGTTTGTGTGTATGTGTGAGCGTTATTAAACAGTAATATTTTGTGTTTAAATAATGAATTATATTATATTAGGCCCTAGTACGATGGTTTGGTGATCATCACTATAAAATGAGTGGTGATTGGTTTGGCGATTGACATAAATGATATTTTTTCCGTTCATAATTATTGTTCCATGAGAAAAAAACACGCAGTTTTTAAAAAAACCCATCATCAATTACAATTTCTTCTCTCTTACTTTTTGCATAGATGTTAATTTTACCTTAACCAATTAAATTTATTAATTTCTTTAAAGTTTGTGATTATATCCGCAATGTAAAAAGATGATATGGATAAACTTAATCCGAAACATTTACTATCAATTATTTTACAAATAGAACAATTATTTGAAAAAAAGAATTTACTTAAATTTGAGACAGATGAGATAGTAATGAGTACTTAGATGGGATTAGTCCCAATTTCTCTAAGTCCACACTATCAGGCATTGGATCCTAATCTATCTACATAATTAGTTATGATTTTATTCCCGTTAATGTTTTTTTCTAGTTTACTATACGTGTGCGAGCTTTCGCATATTTCGTAACTCGAGAGTGCGATAGGGAGTATTAGAATGGATTAGGCTACAAAAAGCTTCGATTAGTGGGATATGAGTCTATTAGGGTAAGGTTTTAGACATTTTTGTAACATATATTTATATAACTAGTGATTAATAATAAAGTAGATATCATGGGCGTTTTCATTGTCTAACAATATGTAGCCAAGTTGGCAATAATTATAATTTTATGTACACAAGCCACTAGGCGTGTGCACGGTTCGGTTTGGGTCGGTTTTTGGCCTAAACGAATCAAACGAAATATTCTCGGTTTTTATAAAACCAAAAACCAAAACCGCTCGGTTCTTGGCGGTTTGGGCTTTTTGGTTTTTTCGGTTCAGTTTTTTGGTTTTTTTGGTTTCAAACCGTTTATATTTAGTTGTGGCTAATTTATATTAATAAACTTATTTTACGTAGAAAATTGGTTTTTTTTTGAATATGAGGATCCTAATAATGTTTAGCAAACATTTCTTCATTATATCTCATATAAATGAGACAAACACAATGCAGTGAAAAAACATAGTTTATGATCAGTTGTCATATATTGTAACATTATATGTTAAAATAAACACACATACATCCGACAACACAAATGCACACACACACACACACACACTCAACACACACACACCATCACACACATCATATATCTATTATATATATATATACTATATATTAATATTATAAAATATCTATATACTATATTATAAATAATCATATTATTATCTATTAATATACATTATATATAACAGGAGGCATTTGATCATTTTATGCCACGTCATAATGCCCAGTCATCCTTAAATCCATGTCATCACTATTTTTTAATTTTTTTGGTAAATTAGGTTTTTTTTTTAATTTCAGTTTTTAAAAAATACCAAACTATGTCACTTGCAAGATTCGAACCTGGGTCTGTTAATTCAGAAACAAACACCTCAACCAATGGACCAAGCCAGAAGTTGTGATAGACAATTTAAAACAATAATGTCATGCTTAAAAAAATTCTCATATATCAATTAGTTTCTAAAATTCCTGTAGCCATATTAAAGCAAATTCAATAACAAACCTCAAACCCTAACGGGAGTCGAAACATGTTATGAACAACACGTCAGTTTGTTTAAGAGGTATGGCCCATGCCAAATATAATATTCATGTTCATACATATTATGATTTGCTAATGTTGTACACAGAAGTAGCTAATCAAAGCAGGGTTTATCTCATTGACAAGGGATTCAAGTGAGTAGGCTTTGGTGCTTATATTTTTTGATCTATATAACTTTGATATTCCCTTCGAACAATATTAGGTTTGTGATCACATAAGCGGGAAGCTTAAGAAGGATCTTCAATCCCAAAAAAAGCCATGTGCTCATATTTTTGGATCTTTGTTGTTTGTGGTTTGAACCTCTAAAGCGAGTGCTGACCTACCTTTAACTTTTTCACTTTGCAGAATCATCTTGATCTTCATGCAGTTCTGTGGCTGGAAGCTTACCTAAGTAAATGGTCACAAACATTCATTGTTGTTTCTCATGCGAAGGGATTTCGGTAATTGTATCTTTTTATTTGTTAGTAAGCCTGATGCAGATGGATAGACTTTGCACCCAATGTCACTTTGCACCCAATGTCACGTACACTCGAATGGTCCATATCCTTTACTTTGCACCCAATTAGGAAACTCATCAAACATCTGATAAATGATGATTCCATTTATATGTTCTCTGTAGGTTGCAACGATTAAGGTAATGAGAGGGAAAGGATCATTAGGATTTTAGGTTTCATTAGGATTAAGATACCTAACTTATTAAAAAATCATACACACAAACACGCACCAGTTATTATTTTTTAAAGATTTAAGGTTATGATTTGTATAAAGTTTTGATTTTAATTGATGGGTTTGTAAAGAGTATTTTGTAATCATTTATGAAGTTTTTCTCTTATGTGATTTACCAGGTCTCCATCATTCATTATTCATCCATAATGCTTAGAATCTCAAATCTTTTTCTAGCACAAAGTTATGTTATCTAAATTCATGTTAGGTTCTGAAAGATGCAAACAACTTTCTTCTTGGAAATATATACAAATCTGTATGCGAGAATGAAAAATTGGCTTATGTAAGGAAAAAGTAAATCCTCTATTATCCTTATAAAAGAGACCTTCAAGTCTACTTTGTTTTTATAAAATATAATATGATTTCAGAATTAGAGAGGTGATACATGAGGGTGTGCTTCATGCACGAGCTCCTTTTGTTGCTCGAACACAGTAATTTAATTGCTAGAAAAAATTTATTTACATAATGAATAACTAACAAATTTGTTCATGTTTGTTTAAAAATAAAGGTGCCAGAATGGACGGCCTGCCATAACAGGTTGAAACGGGTAATTTTTAGTACATGTCAAAACAGGTTGACCCGCAATCACTTATTTTTTTTTGTCTTTTATTAAGGTATACATTTATTACAATCGACCATTTGTGATTAGAGAAACATAAACATCTTGACATGTAAATGAATCTTTGGATAGGACGTCTTAGGCGACTGATAAGTGTAAAATACACATATCCGTTTGTACCTAAAATAACCCAATTAAACCCAAAACACAGTGAAAAATGGCAAAATATACTTGTTTTTGTGTTATGTGTGTGCAGGTATGGATATATGAAAAATCACATGAAAACCGTAAAAAACGGGCAAACACGGACACAAGAATGGAAGAGTGAAAAAAAGCCGGAAGCCAAAGCCAGAAAAAGTCAAATCTTTAGTCAACTCCAGTCAATCTTGGTCAATAGAAGTCAAAGCACTAAAAGACAAACCCTAAATGTTTCATTTCAGTCCTTCTAAACTTCAAATGTTACACAAATGGTCCCTAAACCTTGAATGGACCAAAACCCCTTAAAATAACCCTACCCGGATACAAGACTTACACCAAAAGCCCAATTCCTAGCCCAATACCCTTTTTATAAAACTTCAAGGGCCATTGTTGCCATTTCCGAAAGTCACTTTACACCTACACCTTTTATAAACCAAAGACAAGGACCAAATGTGCCATTTCCTAAAATTTAAAATCGAATTACCCCAATTCAGTTATAAAAAGGCGCCAATGCCTTTTTACTATTCATCATCCCTCCCCCATTTCACCAAGCAGTCAAAAACAAAGGGTAGCTTAAAATTGATGGGTAATTAAGGTAATTCAAGAGGTCATTAGCACAAGGGCAAGGTCAAATCAGTCTTATCAAGCTCCCATCGACCAAAACGTGCAAGTCAGGATCGTGTACAAGCAAAAGAAGCACACCAAATTGATGGGATTTACTCTACATTTACTCACACAACAAGCACAAGTGAGCCTCAAACGGATTGCCAGATTTGCAATCCGTGTGAGGTCATTTAGTGATCCAACGGATGTAATCACTCTTCCAATGATTGGGAAAATGATTGGCTATGATTGATTGGGGCGTGGGCATCAAGCAAGGCCTAGAAGCTTCAGAGGAGTGCTATAAATACACACACCTCACACTCACACAGGGATCTAGTTTTATATATAGTAGCTTTTAATTTAGCTTAAATTTCGTCATTTGATGTAAAAAATTTAAATGGTTTGTATTTTCCTTTTTAAAGCAGTGTAATGAGAGTTTTATGTTAATGAATCAGTTTTATTCTTATTCTATCTCAAGCTCTTTTGTTATTCTAATAAGCTCTCACTTTTTCTTCATAAATAAGCTAAAACTCATATAAGCTCTCAATAGCTCTAATAAGTCTTTAAGCTTATTATTGAGCTTAAACAAACCCTAATTACACCTTAACTTTAAAATCAGAAGTAATACCTTGTCTATTGGATTATAAGCTCATGGAAGGAGAGCCAAAAAGGGAAGGGCTCTCAAGGACCATTACTGGCTTATTGTTAATAAGCCAGAGCTGTTGAATAAGCTCTCAGAGCATTTCATGCCTTGTTTAGCTAGGCTCATTGTAAGTCCTCTTTAATTTTCAGTTTTAGTTTAATAATTGCTTATTTAGCCTAGATTTGCTTATTTGCTTATTAAGAGTGCTTATTTGTTTTCTTATTGCTTAATTGTGATTTATATGGTTACTTAGTACTTATTCCTCAACTGTTTTTAGCTTAAGTATCATAAATCATAATAATCTCTTTTCTGTCATAAAAACCATAAAAAGCCAAAAAAATAAGTAGTATAGCTTAGATTCTTAGATATAGCTTATTTGATTAATGCAAAATGATTGTTAAGCTTATTAAAAGCTGTTAGTTATCTGGTTATTAGAATTAGATCATTAGATTTTAGAAGCATAAGTTTATTCAAAGCTGTCACAATTTAAAGGGGTGTTTGGATTAAGCTAGTTTGACATCAAAAAGTCAAAATGACTTGTGCAAATTGTTTGAGTTAGTTTTATTCTCATGTTAGACTAATAGTAATTGAGTTTTCAGCAGTTAGTTTTCAATAATCAACAAATTTGAGCTTATTTTAGTGTTTTTGCACCAGGGGAATTTTTATAGTTTCACTTGTGCAAATTATTGAACCAAGCCATCTAAGGCTTGGTTCTTGCTTGTTTTGTGTTTGTACACACTCAACAAGAGTGTCTAAGTGCAGGTTATCCCTCTAGGATACCTGCATATTTGTTTCTTGCCTTTTGCCAAGAATAACAGTACTAACAGCAGTTAGTACTGCTGTCACTTTAGGATTCCATTTTAGCCAGTAAACTTAAGTCTTAGGATTTAGAATTCAATAGAATTTTGGTTTTCTTATAGCTTAATATAGAGTAGCTTTTATCTTGCACATTTAGCTTGGCTTTTGCCATTTGCATCAGCAGTACTAACAAGTAGTTAGTACTGCTAAGCTTCTAGTCTCATTTAAGTTGGTAATTATAGGATTTAGGTTCTAAAGTTCCATAAGCTTATAGATTAGATATAGTTAAAGTTAGATTAAATCTTACTTCTAATTTTCTAGCTTATTCCTTAAGGTGCATTTGTTTTTAAAAGTTCATAAAAATCTTAAAAATTCCAAAAACAGTAGTAACTTAGATTAGCCTTTAATTTTAGAAACTTAGCTTATAGTAGCTGTTTTAATGATTTGAATTCATTGCTTAGTAGTGGATTGTTAAGTTCTCATAAGCTCAGTTTCTGTCTTGGCTTATATTAGCTTATTAGATTTTTGAGCTTTTAGAGTTTAGTTCTGAGTTTGCCTATTTGAGCCTTAATTTCAGTCAACATAAAGTGTTTAAACATAAAGTGTTTAAATGGATCTGAGCTTATTAAAATTAGCTTAAGCACATCTCAAGGGATTTTGAAACATATTTTAATTCAATTTGCGCTTAACTTGCGTTTTTACAAGTGATTAAGTAGAATCAAGCAAAAGCAAGCTTAAACACCACTTTCTGTAACAGCTTTTTAAGAAGTTGTTTTAGAGCTTAATAGTTAGTTTTAGCTTATGTCCCTTTTATTAAAATAGCTTAATTTTGTGTCCTCTTTAAGCCCTAGTATTCAGTTTTTCATAAAAGTAAAAAAAATAGCAAAAAGGGGGTTTGCCTGCCTCGAACCCACGACCTCCTCACATCACAAACACATTCTTTACAATATTGCTACAAATAGCTCATCCGTTCAGAGTGTCTCCTTTCTTTAATTTATATAAACGTTTTTATTTTCTTTTTCTATCAATAAGCCGTAGATTAATTAGATAAGCTTTTTGAGCTTATTCTTTAAGTGACCCCTTCTTTCTATTTCTATCATTACTCCATATGTAACCAAATATACGGTGATTTTTTTTTTTTTTCCTAAAATTTTTCATAATTTTTCCGTTAACGCACCCCCTCCTATCCCTCTCCCCCCTCTCCCTCAATTTTTTCTTATATTTTTCTCTCCTCTCACCGAAAAATCAGATAACAAAATAGGAAAAAGTTTAAAAAATACAAAAAATTAGGTTTTAGTTTATAAAATAATAGCTTTAGTTTACATTCAGTTAAAATCGCATTTTTCACTATTAGATTTTAATTTTCTTTTTTAGCTTTGTTTTAAGTTGAAAAATGGATTTTAATTTAAAAAAATAGTTTAAAATAGTTTCTTGTGTGTGTTGTTATTTTTAGACTTTTCTAAGTTTAAAAAATTCATTTTTCAAAATTTTAGTACTTAATTTGCTATTTTTTAGAATTTAATTAGATCTAAATTAGTTTGTAATTCATTAATAAATTTTAAAAATAATCAAAAAATGTTTTTTTCTTTTTCTTAAAATTTTCTTTTGTCCTATTTTAGGTTTAGAATTTTAGTTTATATTTTTTATGGAGATAAATTTAGTTTACTTGACTTATTTGTCGCGTTTTATTTGTCCCATTAATTTGATTTTGTGCTTAAAAGTTTTTAATTACTTGTGTTTAATTGTGCTTATCCAACTAATTATAGAACACCCACACCAATACGCCCCCAAACACAACAATAATCCCCACACCCCTCTATTATACCCAAAACCCATTAGGGAGAACCGACCCGTGTCAAACTCTACCATTCTGTAATAATACGGTTACTATTATACTTCTATATATATTTTAAGAGTGAATTTTCTAGAGATTTTCTTAATTGCTCTTATTTTTTTTTCTTTTTTTCTTTTTTTTTATTTTTTTTTTTTTTTTTTTAATTTTGAATATTATATTAGTGTATTCTTATCATGTATCAAACCCTGACCAAAGGAGTTATTGCCATATAACGTCGAAAATCCTTTGTGGAAATACAAGTGCGATACCGTTTTATGTTATAATTGTCACCTCGAAAGGTGTCATTTCGATTCGGAAAACACAGGGAAACCTAAACCCCCTGAACACTTGGACCATTTAAGATCCTCTAAAGGGTCGTCTAGTGGACTTACAAACTTGAGTATCCTGAAGAACTCAGTAATGGTCCACCCCGTCTTTCCACGTTTCTACTATAACGAAATGCCATCTGACAAATCCTCGTCATTAATGAAATGCTTCCGGGGGGTGACTTGATTGACAAACTGAAACCTTTGTGGCAGAAACCTGGCAATCAAGGGATCGAGAAGTCAAGCAACTAAGATAACGGCACCCCTTATAGTAAGATGGAATCTAAAGAGGACCAGTAATTTTACGTGGGAACGCGAAGATCAATTTCGAGCCAAGTATCTCATTGATTTTCCAAAAATCACTCCCAACATCCAACTTTATAAAATCTCGGGACGAGATTTCTTTAGGTTAGGAGGCACTATAACAACCCCAATTTCCTCTATGGAGAATTATCAATCTATTAAATTAGATTTGCAATTTTCCTCAGTGTAATTTCCATTATTTAATTAGATGCAACAGTTTCATTTGGAAAAGATTTTTCCATCCATAATGTAACGAACTTTACATTACCAAACGTAAACGAGATTCACGCACTACCAATGTCAAATTTCATCAACGTTTATGTCAAATAAACGTTATAATATGTCAAACAATATGTTTTAATCACCATTTTACCATACGCTATCTATTTAACGTACTTTCCATAACGTTATTATCAAAACGGACTTTAAACGTTAACGTTTATATATAAAACCATAACTATAAGTAATGATGTGATCATATTCCAATACCATGTACAGATAATAAAGCCTGTGTACAAGTTATCAATACATGAAATTCAAATATCTTTTCCCTCCTAAACCAATGTACAACTCCCTAAAGCTCATTGTACAACCGTAATGCATAGCCTTCAAATTTACCAATTCCTCCACCCCAACTTAAGGCATTTTGTACCACCTTTCTAGTACATGTTACAAGTCTCCTAAGCATCACATTTAAACATTCTTTCCCTCCATTTCAGCCCCTATGTCCTAAAAACGCTAAAACCCATAACGTAAAACCATAATGAAACGTCACACCCTAACTAGTCGAAACTAGTTTAACAAGCAACCACCCTTCTCATGACATACCACCTTGCCTTGACTACCATTTGTAAGGAACCATCCAATCACCACCTTTTCACCACCCTAGCACCCTAGCACCTTTGTTACACCCTTGCTCACAAAGTAAAACCTCCTTGTCACCCCCTTTGATAACCGAACCCCTCACCACAACCTTACACCTTGCTATGCTAGTCCTAGCCTCTAATACTCACCCTAGCTACACCACCCACTCTGGCCACACTCTCTACCTTGGCCACCACTCTACTAATTTGGATTACTCTAGGTTTCGACCTTATATATAGCCGAAACACACACACTTTCAAACTTACTATTTAAGCTTCATGCAACCTTAAAACTATGTTCTAGTTTTTTTGTTTCTAACTGAGCCACCGCAAGAATGAAAGGACAAGGGTTTAAGTCAAGAAAGAAGCAAGGATTAAGATAGATAGGTTCTTGAATTCATCTCTTCAGTTTAGAATCATTATAACAAATTTATCGGACCCATTAAGCTTTTGTAAAGATCTTCGATCCTTGTTTTATAAATTCTTATTATGTTTGTTGGATCTTTAATTAGCTCTCTATAGATCATAAGGTTTTAAGCTACTTGTTTAAGTTCTTGATCAACAACTTTCATATGTTTGGTTTTAGCTAAACCAATCCATGCCCTAAACGCAACCCTTAAAAACCTAAAGCCTCATTTTTCCAAAACTAATAAGCTAAAAGCTATATAGGGTTTCGAAAAATGGCTTTTAGGGTTATTTAGGGCACTGTTTGGTTTAGGAAAACCAAACAAATGGTTTTATGGTTCAAGGCTTATACAAGCAGCTTATACATGATCTAATAGAGCTTATTAAGTACCTAAAACAAGACAAGAGCTTATAGAACAAGGTGAAGACTTACTAGGTCTAGAAATGGGTCGAAATGTAACCCGAAACTTAGGAGATGAATTTAAGAACTCTTCTTTTCTTATCTCTTGGTTCCAAAATAGCTTAAAGATCTTTCCTTATCTTCTAAGGTTTGGCTAGATCATCATTTGGAGGTAGTTTTGAGTTTGGATGGTAAATTATAAAAGTGTGCATGTATGCGTGTATATATATAGGGCAAAACTTAGAGTGGTGGCCAAGTTAAATAGAGTAGTGGCCAAGTAGAGTGGAGTGGTGGCCAAGGGATAGCTAGGGTGAGTATAGAGGGCTAGGAGTAGCTTTGAAAGGTGTTAGAGGGTGAGAATGGTTCAAATTACCATGGTGGTGACAAGTAGGGTTTTACTTGGTGAGCAAGGGTGTGACAAGGTGCTAAGGTGGCTTAGTGGTGACAAGTAGGTGAAATGAAGCTAGCAAGGTGGTGTGTCATGGAGAAGGGTGGTTGCTTGGTTTAAACTTGGTTCGAGCTAGTTAGGGGATTACATGTCATTAGGGTTTTTGAGTTAGGGTTTATGGTTTTGGACGAGTTGGTGTAATGAAATAAAGGGAAAACATAGTTTAAATATTATGCTTTGAAAGGTTGTAACTTATACTTAAGTGGTTGTATGAAATCTCTATGAAAATTGGAGGGAAAATGGCTCATTTGAATCTTGTGCTTAATCGGTTTGTACTTTGTGCTTTAAAGTGTTATACTAGGGTTTAGGAGGGAATTATATTCGAATTTGGTGCATTAGTAACTTGTACACATGCTTTACAAGCTTGTACATTTGTTTTATATGGAAATATTATACGTAATCAGGGTTTTGATATAAACGTTTAACATATAAATCTGTTTTATAATAAATGTTTTAAATGGTATGTTAAATAAATAACGTATGGTAAAAATGAAGTTTAGAACATACTGCTTGACATATTATGACGTTTACTTGCTATAAACGTTGATGAAATTGGCATTGGTAGGTTGCGTAAGCTCGTTTACTTTTGTAATGTAAGTTCCGTTACATTATGAATGGAATAAAGCAATAATCTTTCCATGAAAATGGTTGCATCTAATTTAATAGATGGAATTTACACTGAGGAAAATTGAATCTAATTTAATAGATGGATAATTACATAGAGGAAAATTATGGGTTGTTATAGTCTGCCAACCTTAAAGAAATCTCGTCCCGAGATTTAGTTGGATGTTGGAGTGATGTTTGGGAATAGACGTGGATACTTGGCACAAATTTGATCTTCGCGTTCCCACGTAAATTTTGGTCCTCTTTTAGAGTTCCATCTTACTTTGACTATAGGGATGCGACTTTGTCTCAATTGCTTGACTTCTCGATCCATAATTTATATTGGTTCTTCCACAAAGTTGAGTTTGTCATCAAGCCGAAGCTCTTTCAATGGAATGACGAGAGATTCGTCAGATAGGCATTTCTTTAAATTAGAAACGTGGAAAGTACTGTGGACATTACTGAGTTCTTCAGGAAGCTCAAGTCAGTATGCCACTGGGCCAACCCTATCAAGGATCTTAAGTAGTCCAATGTACCGGGGGTTAAGCTTTCCTCGCTTTCCAAATTGAATGACACCTTTTCGAGGTGACACTTTTAACATAACACGATCTCCAACTTGGAATTCCAAAGGCTTTGGCCTTACATTGTCATAACTCCTTTGCCGGTCTCTTGCAGCTTGCAAGCATTGTCAGATTTGTACTATCTTTTCGGTGGTTTCATGGATTATCTCTGGTCCTGTGAGTTGGACATCTCCAACTTTGGCCCAGCAGATAGGTGATCGGCACTTTCAACCATAAAGTGCCTCGAATGGTGCTGCCTTAATACTGACATGGTAACTGTTATTGTAGGAAACTTCTACCAGTGGTAAGTGTCTATCCCATCCTTTTCCAAAATCTATAACACAGGCTCGAAGCATGTCTTCGAGTGTTTGGATGGTTCTTTCACTTTGTCCATCAGTCTGGGGATGATATGTCGTACTCATGTCTAATTGAGTACCTAAAGCACTCTGCATTGACTATCAAAATCTAGATGCGAAATGACTGTCATGATCCGAGATGATGGATATCGGCACTCCATGCCATGAGACTATCTCCTTTATATACAACCTTGTAATGGTTTCCATACTATATGTCTCTCTGGTGGGGATGAAATGCGCTGATTTGGTAAGGCGGTCTACAATGACCCAAATTATGTCATGTCCACTTGATGATTTGGGTAGTTTTGTAACGAAGTCTATCATTATTCTTTCCTATTTCCATGTAGGAATATTTGGTTATACCAGTAAGCCGGATGGTTTCTGACATTCTGCTTTAACTCTAGAGCATGTTAAACACTTGCCAACATATTCAGCGATGATCGCCTTCATGTTAGGCCACCAATAGAGTTTCTTTAGATCCTGATACATCTTGTCAGAACCTGGGTGGATGGAATACTTCGATTTATAGGACTCATGCATGATTAAGTCCCTTAAACCACCAAAGAGTGGTAACCAGCTTCAGTTCTTGATACAACGAGTTCCATCATGAAGTACTTCAAATGCTTTTTCCATTCCTCATAGGTTCTCAGCTTCGATGTTCTCTTCTTTAATAGCCTATGACTAATGCCCTCACTCAGAGTGGTTTGATTCGTTCCTTCCAGCTTAAGGCATCTGCTACAACATTTACCTTTCCAAGATGGTAACAAATCTCACAATCGTAATCTGCGAGCAATTCTAACCAACGGCGTTGCCTCATGTTCAACTCTTTCTGATCAAGGATATGTTGAAGGCTTTTATGATCAGTGAACACAGTACACTTTGTGCCATACAGATAGTGTCTCCAAATTTTAAGAGCGAACACTACTGCTCCCAATTCAAGGTCGTGTGTGGTATAGTTTTCTTCATGAGGCTTGAGTTGTCGGGATGCATATGCAATAACTTTTTCTCTTTGCATTAACACCGCTCCCAAACCTTAGAGTGATGCATCACAGTAAACGACAAATTGTCGTTTCCTTCTGGTAATTCTAAGATTGGAGCTTTACACAGCTTCTGTTTTAGCAGTTGGAAGGCTGACTCTTGGTCTTCTCCCCAGCTATACTTCTTGTTTTTCTAGGTTAATTCAGTCAAAGACTTTGCAATCTTCGAAAAACCTTCGATAAATATCTGATAGTAGCCGGCGAGTCCTAAGAATTGGCATATCTCTGTGGGTGTGGTAGGAGATGCCCAATCTTTGATTGCTTCAATCTTGGCGGGATCAACGTGAATTCCTTGACTGTTAATCACATGCCAGAGAAATTGCACGATACTAATCCAGAAATCACATTTGGAGAACTTGGCATATAATTTCTCCTTTTTGAGTAAATCCAAGATTGTTCTTAGGTGATCTTCGTGTTCTTCTTTGTTGCGGGATTAGATGAGAATATCATCTTAAACTTTATGAAATAAAGTTTTGAAACATCAAGAACTTAAGACTTGACATATTACCCTAGGTTGTGTGCGAGGTCTGTTTACTCCACCATTGAAATAAAATTTCAATCAATCAACTACTAATCAAGGTGAGTTCATAGTCCCACCTTTACATGTTTTCTAAACTCCGTGGGGAGATACATGCTATAACCATGAATACAAGTATTTTCAACTGTATGCTATCCTGATATATTATTGCCTAAGTACCTCCATTTGCCATAAGGCCCCACTATCATGAACCGTTAATTACTTGTAACCGAACGTACTGGTTGAGTAAGCGCGAATGCCATGAATAGATCTATTGGTACTGAACTTCCCCGTCCAGGTTCTGGTACATACATGGCCAGCGGACGCATTTTATTTGAGGAACTTCGGGTGTTTGGAAAAGCACCCGCTTGGGGCAACAATTTATGAATATCATTTACTTAAGGCTTCGGTGTCATGAGCTTAGTGCAATAATATAATATTGTTTACCATGATAATTGTATTCGTTGCAATTATTACTATTACATTGACTTGTATTCAACTATTACATTTCAAATCTATGAATTTCACTCAACGTTGTGTTGACCCTTTTTGAATGTTTATCAGAGATAGAGAGATATAGAGAGAGAGATCAATCTATGGCAAGGAGTGACATTGGACTTGAGGACTTCAAAATATGTTATCATTCAACTTTTATGTTTTCATATGTATTTTGGGACCTCTTTTGTAAAACTCTGAAATAATATTGAATGATAACTAAATTTTCCAAAACGTTTCTTTTGAGTAATTTTCTATGATTATGACTGTTAATTCATTAAGTAATACCCCAAATACAGTAAAGGATAATAAAATTGATCTTCTTGTTCAACAATATGAACAATTTAATATCCTTGAAGAAGAATCTATTGATAGCGGTTTTGCTAGATTTAACACTATAATTACTAGTCTTAAAGCTCTTGATGAAGGTTTCTTTTAGCCTCAAGGAAAACCTAGTTACAGGAATTTCTTAGGGCCTCTTAATCCGAAATGGAGCGCAAAGGTCACAAGCGATTGAAAGATCGATAAGATTTGTCTTCACTAGCTCTAGACGAGGCTTATCAGCAATCTAAAAAAGTACTTGAAGTCGTCATGGAAAGAAGGATTCTAAATTTATAGAGTGTGGTGTGGTGTGTGTGTGTGTGTGTGTGAAGTCCATTGCCTTGAAAGCTTAAAAGAGTCTCCTCGATGATGACACTTTGACAATCCGTCTATCGCATGGCTTCATTCAAGCGATGATGAAGAATATGTTAGGCACGTAACAAAACTTACAAAGTTCTTTAGAAGAAAGGGTAAATTGTTCAGGCAACCAAGAGAAAAAAAAGAAGTCATTCGACAAAGAGATGAGAAGAAAGGAAATGAGTGGACGAAATGTTTGTATGCGGTGATCCGAATCATCTCATTGGCGATTGTCCACAAACCATCTCGGCAACATAAGGATCAAATGCACTTCATTGGAGGTTCTTGGCAGCGATAGCGAGATATTTATGCCGAAGACACAAAAACAACAGATTGATATTGTCTAGTGGCTTGATCATCGAATGGGTATGCTTGAGAACATACTTGGATTGGATGAGTGGATCTAATGAAAGTGAGTTGCTCAACATATGACCGGTAACAAGAGTTTTTCTCTAACTATAACGCATACGGGGGGGACAGAGGTATTGTTGTTTTTGGAAGTAACTAAAAGGATAAGATCATAGGCAGGTACAATCTCTAATCACTTCATTACTATATATAATGTAGAACAAGAGATACCTTAGCTTTTAACCTTACTTAGTGTCGGTCAAATTGTGACAATAAGTGTCAGTCTGATTCACGAAGAAGGTGTGAAAAATTAAGATGTAACACCATAGGAAACGGGATTAGGAAAAAATCGGCTTATAGTAATAAATTTAGGAAATAAGTCTCAAGGGGACAAATTATGTCTCGCCATGGTAGTGGATAATTCTACCTTATGGCATAGAGTTTGCAGTTCATGCAAATATGCGTTTAATTTAATCGTTGTCATCTAAAGAATTAGTTAGAAACTTACCTAAGCTAAAATATGATAAATATTTTTGTGATGCTTGTAAAATTAGAAAGCAAGCTCATGCAAGTCATAAAGCTAAAAATATGGTTTCCACTAAAAGATGTTTAGAATTATTACATATGGACTTATTTGGTCCATCGGCAATTAAAAGCTATGGAGGTAATTTATACACCTTAGTTGTAGTAGATGATTATTCTAGGTATACATGGACTAGATTTCTAAAGACTAAAAATGAAGCTTTTGAGAAATTTGAAATATTAAGTAGAAAAATTCAAAACCAACTAGGTAGTTCTATAATAGCTATTAGAACGGATCATGGTCGGGAATTTGATAATGAAGTACAATTCGGAGCTTATTGTGATGCACAAGGCATTACTCATAACTTCTCGGCTCCACGTACTCCACAATCAAATGGGGTAGTAGAAAGAAAGAATAGGACCTTACAAGAGATGTCTAGGACCATGCTTAATGAACAATCCATTCCACAAAAGTTTTGGTGTAATGCCGTTGATACGTCAACTTATATATTAAATAGAATATTAATTCGACCAATACTAGGAAAAACTCCTTATGAAATATTTAGAGGTAGGAAACCTTCTTTAGAATATTTTAAAGTATTTGGAAGCAAGTGCTTCATCTTGAATACTAAAGACTATCTAACCAAGTTTGACCCAAAGTCATACGAATGTGTTTTTCTAGGATATTCTCAAAATAGCAAAGCTTATGTGGTATTAAATAAACATACAATGAAAGTCGAAGAATCACTCAACGTGACATTCGATGAAAGTCCTCCTCCTACCAAATTATCACCATTGGTTGATGATGATGTTGGTGAAGAAGAAGCCATTAGAAAGAATACCAAAATAGTAAATACTAATAATGAAGAAGATGAGTCGATAGAAGTTGACGAAATCGTTAACATTAAGGAGTCCAAAAATCATCCACTAGATCAAGTCATAGGAAATCTTAATCAAAGAACCTTAAGATCTCAAGCCCAAAATCATAGTAATTTCTTTTGTTTTATATCTACAATAGAACCCAAAAATGTCAATGAAGCATTAAAAGATGAAAGTTGGGTTGTAGCTATGCAAGAAGAACTAAATCAATTTGTAGCTAATGACGTTTGGGAATTAGTCCCTTTACCTATAAGTCAATCCGTCATAGGAACAAAATGGGTCTTTAGAAATAAATTAGATGAAAATGGTATAGTATCTAGAAACAAGGCTAGATTGGTAGCACAAGGTTATAATCAACAAGAAGGTATAGATTACGATGAAACATATGCTCCGGTAGCTAGGCTAGAGTCAATTAGAATACTTCTTGCTATTGCTTGTGCAAATGATTTTAAATTGTATCAAATGGATGTAAAAAGTGTTTTTCTAAATGGTTTTATAAACGAAGAGGTGTATGTCGCTCAACCTCCGGGGTTCATTGATTTTCAAAAACCAAACTATGTTTATAAACTTAGAAAGGCTTTGTATGGTCTTAAGCAAGCTCCTAAAGCTTGGTATGATAGACTAAAAGCATTTTTAACAAAACACGAGTATTCAATGGGAATGGTCGATAACACACTTTTTACTAAGAAATCAAAGTCACATTTTATCATTGTTCAAATATATGTCGACGACATTTTGGTTCTACGAGTCAAAACTTGTGTGATGATTTTGCGAAAATCATGCACAACGAGTTTGAGATGAGTATGATGGGCGAGTTGAACTTCTTCTTGGGTCTTCAAATCAAACAAATAGAAGACGACATATTTTTCAATCAATCCAAGTACGTCAAGGAGATGTTAAAAAAGTTCAGGTTGGAAGATTCCAAACCAACCAAGACGCCGATGTCAACGGAGATCAAGCTCACTAGGGACGATGAAGCCGACTCTGTGGATAGCTCTAAATATCGAGGTATGATTGGTAGTTTACTCTATTTAACTGCAAACAGGCCCGATATTATGTTTAGTGTTGCTTATGTGCTTATTTCCAAGAAAATCCTAAGACTACCCATTTAGAAGTCGTTAAGCGTATATTTAGGTATATTAGAGGTGTGAGGAATCTCGATTCACGATCTCAGAAGGTCAGGGAAGCTCAAAGTATGAATAAGCCATAATAAAGAGAGAGAGAGAGAGTATTTTCACTATTTTCAAAAGGTTTATTAAAAGGTAAAATGGTTGTTTAACATCTTGGTTCTCTAAGAAACAAACGACACTTTCTATCTCCACAACTAAAGCCGAATATGTTTCCGCTGGAAAGGTGTGTCAACAAGCACTATGGATGAAACAAGCTCTCATCGACTACGACATATGCCTCGACGACGTTTAGATTATGTGCGACAATAAATACGCAATCGACTTAAGTAGAAACCCTGTATAATACTCTAGAACTAAACATATAGAAATACATCATCACTTTCTTCACGACAACGTCTAGAAGGGCAACATTTTTATCAAGAAAGTTGCATCTGAAGATAACATAGCCGACATATTAACTAAACCCTTAAAACGTGAAGTATTTAATTATTTAAGATTAGGATTAGGAATGATGGAACTCATCATAAATAGTGATCATCCATCCTCCCAATAATAATCGTAAGCGGAGATCCAATGAAGTAATTAATCATTATTCAAATGATATTAATTGTCATTGCATGTTCCAATTACAAACTTCCAATCATAAACATAATCGAGATTATAATTTTTACTAGATAAAGAAAATATCAATAAAATGACCATAGATATTTTCAAAATCTACATGTATGGTCAATACATAAAATTACGAAATCGATTAAAGAAGACGAAAAGAACCATCATCGAATTACAATTCACACTTGTGTTGACGATGTTTTGTTGAGTCTAAATGTTCATAATGATCATGTTATTAGCAATGGTTAAATATATGCTAAAAGTTAACACATTCTTAGTAGGATCGACTACGTTGAAATTCCATCGAGAAATTCACCACAAGTTGTACAATTCACTCAAAACTTGGACGTCGACTCTGAAAATTGAATCACATACCCCTAATAATATATATATATAATAATGAAGATATATTATATCTATATATATATATATATATATATATATATATATATATATATATATATATATATATATATATATATATCACACTTCAATTGCCAAAAACATAACACCATATCCCAATTTGGTTAAAAACCAACTCTGTATTTTCTAAGCATTTCACGAAAACCATGATCCACCCACTAGGAGACCTGTTCCCACTTGGGGAGATCCATGAGTCACATCTTACCCCACATTTAAATTGTTGACACTTTCTCTTCTCCTCCAATAATACACCTCCACCAAACTCTCATACCACCCAAGATTGAGCTTTCCCGCCAACATCATTCAAGCTATAATTAATATATATCCATAATTCTCAAGATATCAAAAATCCTCTTTGTAAGTTTTCCTTTTCCAAAATTTTATTTGAACTCTAATTTATAAATCTCTACATAAAGAAAGCTAAGATTTGGAATAATACTTTGTACATACTCACAATAAAATGTTTTGAACATCAGATTTGTCAGTAGAAGGAATACACACAAAGCATTATATAATACAAATTAAATAAATTATTTTTTTAATCTTCAAGATACTACAACTAATCTCTTATCTTGATTTATTGTTTTAGAGATAAAGCAAAAAGTGTTATGTGAAAGGATAAATCATATATACTTGAGTATCCCAAACCACACAATCTACAATATTAGCATAATAACTTAATCTACAACATAAATATTCCCAAATAAGATGCTAAGTATTATTTACAATTAGTATTTTTCAACGATGCTGGATGATGAAAACCCAACCTCAAAAGAACCAAAAAATACATACCCAAAATACATCATCTAAAGTCCACACCTAAAGAAGCCAAAAGCTCCTTCAAAGCCCTCCGAAATCGTCTCATTCATAAAGGAAGACATGTCGAATCGTCTTTTGTCTTTGCTAATGACATTGTCAAACACTCAAATCTATTGTTACCATGGTCTTCTCACCTATATCGCCATATCTGTCTACTTTTGATTCTAGAATTCTATATAAATTCCAACTCATGTTTGTAATGTGAATAACATGTGCTCTATCAGTTGTTTCACATAATAAAACAAAAGCTTGTCATGACACTGAGAAATATGGTGAGTTCTACAAAATTCCCTCAAAGGAACTTGTGTCTTCTCAAAAGAGTGCTCACTTGAGCTTCTCAACACTTTTAATGAAAAGCACATTCCCTATCAAGTAACATTTCAAACATCATGGATGTCATTAGTAGCATCTCCATACCCTACAGTGACTAAAATCACTCCAACCCAAGCATCATCCTCCGTAAAAATCTTCTCTCAAATATCAAAGATTGGGAACTCATTATTCATGAGAATGTCATATGTGTCGACACTCACAAAAGCTCTATAGATGCATGCTCTGTGGGCATGCTCTATAATCTCCAAACCTATCAAAAATTCAATCTTGCCTACTACATCGCTCACAAGATTGAAAGTGTTAAAAATTGAGTTGATTGCCCTTTATTATACGGCTTACTCATTAAGCGTCTCTATAAATACGTCCTCTCTAAACATCCAAACCTATTTCATCCACACTCTCAACTACAAACTTTGGTTCTTCGTTCTCCAATTGAAATTCCATCAATGGGAAAAATGAGAAAGCAAAAGATAAGGATGAACAAGTTAACTCTGAAATGCTTAATTCACCATCATCGGCCAAAAGTTATAACCAATCCACTCCCTTGCTTGGTTATTGGTACAATACGGATTTATCTAACTAAGCGTAGTTTAATTATGAACCAGAAGTCAAAGGGACATCAAGCTCAAGTACAAGCACACAAAACATGGATTTTGTGTCCTCTAACAACTCTGGCAGCACTAATGAAGCAATTAACACCGCTCATGGAGTTTTTGCTGTTAGCACTTAAGTTAGTGTTGCTAACTCCACAAATGTTGATAACTTGAGTGATGCTGTGATCTGTGCTTTCTTTTTCTAGTCAACCAAACAATCCTCAACATGCAAATGAGGACTTACAACAACTCTATCCAGATGACTTAGAAAAGATAGATTCGAGATAGCAGATGGCCATGTTTACTATGAGGGCAAGAAGGTTCTTGAAGAACACTAGAAGGAAGGTAACTATTAATGGTAATGAGACCATTGAGTTTGATAAGTCCAAGGTGGAGTGCTACAACTACCACAAGAGGGGACATTTTTCCAGAGAGTGCAGAGTTTTAATAAACCAAGACAACAGGAACAGGGAAAGCTCAAGAAGAAGTATGCCAATACAGATAACTACTTCCAATGATTTGATATCATGTGATGGTTTTGGTGGTTATGATTGGAGTGATCATGTAGAGGAAGGACCAACAAATTATGCACTCATGGCCTACTCATCTTTCAGTTCTGATTTTGAGGTATCTAATGATTCTACTTGCTTAAAATCTTGTCTTGAAACTGTTGAAGTGCTTAAATCTCAATATGAAAAACAATTGAAATGATTTAAGAAATCTAAGTTAATGGTTGTAGCTTATAAGACAGGTTTATAGTCTGTAGAAGAAATACTTGAATTTTATAAAAAGAATGAGTCTGTTTATGTAGAAAAGATTACGGCTTAAAATGGGGTATTCAAGTAGGAGAGATAACTATTGGGGAGCTTAGGAAGAAGCTAGAAATAGTTCAAAAGGAAAAAGATGGCATTGAGTTTAATGTAGAAAATTTTAAAATGCATCTAAAAGCTTAAACAAGATTATAGAGAGTCAGATTATAGACAATTGCAAGAAAGATTTAGGCTATAATGCAGTTCCACCTCCCCTAACAAGAAATTTCATGCCTTCGTAACCTGACTTGTCATTTACTGGCTTAGAAGAGTTTACAAATGAGCCTGTAGTTGAGAATAGTGAAGCTAAGGCTAGTGAATCAAAGCCTAAAGAAGTTAGGAAGAATAATGGTGCTCCAATTATAAAGGATTGGGTATCAGATAGTGAGGATGAAAATGTGTCTCAAACTAAGATTGAAAAGAAAACAGTTAAGCCTAGTTTTGTTAAGCTAGACTTTGTCAAAGCTAAACAAACAAACAAAACTGATAGGAAAACTGCTAAACAAGTTGAGCACAATAGGCAAAACACTCACATTCCTAGAGGCAATCAAAGAAACTGGAATAATATGATGTCTCAGAGACTAGGAAGTAATTTTGAGATGTTTAACAAAGCTTGTTATGTGTGTGGATGTTTTGATCACTTACAGGTTGATAACTTGCAGGTTGATTGTAATTATCAAAGGGTGGTAAAAGGGTGAATCATCAGAATTTTGCCAAAAAGACTCACCCCTGCCCTAAAAAAACATGGTTCCAAAAGCAGTACTAATGAAGTCTGGCTTAGTATCAGTTAATAATACTAGACAAGTTATTGCTGCTCACTCAAAAACAACATTGATTGCTGCTAGACCAAAGCACTTTTTTCTAAAACAGCACATTCAATTGTTAAGAGGCCCATTCACAAGAATACAACATTTAAAAATAGTAATTTTAATCAGAGGGTTAATACTGTTAAGGATAAAAATGTTAATGCTGCTAGGCCAAAAGCAGTAGTTAATGTTGTTCAGGGAAATAATGTTAATGTTGTTAAGGCCTCAGCTTGTTGGGTTTAGAAACTAAAAAATAAAGTTTTAGACCATGTTTCAAAACACGAAAATGCATCAATCACCCTAAATAAGTTTGATTATATTGATACACAAGGCAGATCCAAGTCAGTGATGGCTTGGGCCCAAAAAAGAAATTGATTTTCTTATCTAATGTGCATGGCAATCCACAAATGGGTTTCAAGATAAAGGAGTGATTGATAGTGGATGGTCAAGGCACATGACAGGGAACATGTCCTATCTTACAGACTATGAAGAAATAGATGGAGGATATGTTGCTTTTAGATGGAACCCCAAATGAGGGAAAATCACAGATAAGGTACCATTAAAACTAGTAATATAGATTCTGAAAATGTGTATTTTGTGAGAGTAATAGCAAGAATAAAAAATAGAAAGAGAGTTTTGGTGAGAAAAAGAATTGATAGAATTAGTGAGAATAAAAATAGAAAGAGAGCTGTGTGAAATAAAAACAAACAGAGTGATTTGGTGAGTAAAAGAATTGAGGGAAATGGTGAGTTAAAAAACATAAAGAGAGATGAATATATTAAAAACAGACAGAGTGTTTGGAATGGATTTAAAGTTAATGCTGCTAGGCATAAACTTACTACCGTTGTTGGAAGTTAATGCTGCTAGGCATAAACTTACTACTGCTATTGGATGTTAATGCTGCAAAGCATAAACTTACTACCGTTGTTGGAAGTTAATGCTGCTAGGCATAAACTTACTACTGCTATTGGATGTTAATGCTGCAAAGCATAACTTACTACTGCTGTTGAAAGTTAATGCTGCTAGGCATAAACTTACAACTGCTGGTGAACGTTAAAGTTGTTAAGGGTATTTTCATAAATACTTTGATTAAGGGTTTCAATCACTCATTTGATCGATTTCATTCACTCATGTACTCTCTAATCTCAAACCTAACACAATTTCATCAATCATCATCAAAACCCAGCACAAATGGCAAATCTAAAGTTTGCAGATACTCACAACATGGTCGCATTTTTGTCTAAACCTACTGAAAGTAAATTGTGGATTTTCTGAATGCACACACCATAAAGTATTCTTTAACCGTTAATCCTACTATATACACTTCGTGTGTTGAATAATTCTGGGCTACTGTTAAGGCAAAAATTGTCAACGGGGAAGTACAGTTACAAGCCCTATTGGATGGAAAGAAGATCATCATTACCGAGTCGATTATAAAAAGAGATCTTCAATTTGAAGATGCTGAAGGTGTTGATTGTCTACCCAATGCTACCATCTTTGAACAACTTACATTAATGGGGTATGAGAAAATTTCACAGAAGCTTACTTTCTATTAGGCATTCTTTTCCCCACAATGGAAATTTTTGATTCATCCTATTTTACAATGCCTAAGTTCTAAGACTACTGCATGGAATGAGTTTAGTAGCACTATGGCATCTACAATCATTTGTTTAGCTACAAACCAAAAGTTTAACTTTTCAAAGTACATTTTTGAAAGTATGGTGAAGAACTTGGATAATGTGTCTGTAAAATTTTTGATGTATCCAAGGTTTGTACAAGTGTTTGTAAATCAATAACTTGAAGGGATGCCTACTCACAAGATAATTTACATTGAACCCTCTCATACTAAGAAGATATTTAGGAATATGAGAAGGGTTGGAAAAGGTTTTTCTGGAAGGGAAACACCATTATTCCAAACAATGATGGTACAAGATCAAGAAGAAGTAGGTGAAGGTTCAGAAATGCCAACTGATCCCCATCATACACTCACCATTATTCAACCATCAACATCTCAACCTTAAAAGAAATAAAGATTAAGAAGGTCAAAGAGAAAGGACACTGATGTACCTCAGCCTATTGGTCAAAGATGAGGCTGTCAATGTGGAGATGGATGACAGTTTGGAAAAGGCTGTCACTACTGCTACTAGCTTAGAAGCAGAGCAGGTCAATGGTAAAATAGATAAGACCCAATCCAAGGCAACACTTAATAAATCAAGTTCCTCAGGAACTACTTTAGGTAGTGGTCTCAGGCGCCAAGAAACCATGAGGGATTCAATTACTCAGACTAGGTCTGAGAATGTATCTAAACTTTCCAATGATCCACTGCTCGTAAGAGGTAACACACTTCAAAGTGGTGAGGATAGACTAAAACTTGAGGAATTGATGGCATTATGTACAACTTTACAATCAAGAGTTCTTGCTTTGGAGACTACAAAGACCACTCAAGCTACTGAGATTGCAAGTTTGAAAAAGAGAGTCAAGAAGCTAGAGAGGAGGCATGGACTTAAAAGATTATACAAAGTTGGTTCATCAAGAAGGGTAGAATCCTCTAAATATGAAGGTTTGGGTGAAGAGGATGCTTCCAAACAGGGGAGGATAGCTGATATTGATGCTAATGAAGACATTTACTTGGTCAATGTTTAGACTGATGAAGATATGTTTGGTGTTAATGACTTAGATGGTGATGAGGTAATTGTTGAAAGTGTAGATGTTGTTAAAACTGCTGATGAAACAAGAAGTGTGGTTGAAAAAGTTACTGCTGTTATAATTCCAGTTAGTGCTGCTACAACAACTACAATAACTGATGTTGAAATGACTTTGGCTCAAGCACTAGCAGAATTGAAGAATGCAAAATCCAAGGCTACAACAATAACTACAACACCAACACTTACAACAACAACTGTTGCTACAACAATTACAGCTATTAGTACAAGACCCAAAGCTAAAAGGATTGTTTTTCATGACCAAGAGCAAGCACCTGCACCTACAATCTCTTCACAACAACCATCACAGGTCAAGGTTAAGGACAAGGTTAAAGGCAAAATGGTTGAACAAGAACCTATGAAGAAAATGTTTAAGAAAGAACTACTCAGGCTTGATGAAGAACTTGCCTTCAAGCTACAAGCTGAAGAAGAAGAAGAAGAAACGCTTACCAGAGAAAAAGCTTAACAAGTTGAAGAAGCCAAAATAGCTTGGGATGATGTTCAGGCTAAAATTGATGTTGATTATCAGTTGGCTCAAAGACTGCAAGCTCAAGAGCAAGATGAATTTACTGATGCAGAAAAGGCAAGATTTTTTGTACAATTCTTAGAACAAAGAAGAAAACATTTTGCAGCTAAGAGAGTAGAAGAAAAGAGGAACAGACCACCAACAAGGGCTCAACAAAGGAGTATCATGTGTACTTATCTGAAAAACATGGAAGGATGGAAGCCCAAAAGTTTGAAGAACAAGTCCTTTGACAATATTCAAGAATTATTTGACAAAGAAATGAAAAGGGTGAATACCGTTGTTGACTACAGATCTGAGTTGGTAGAAGAGAGTTCCAAGAAGGAAGAAGCAGAGATAGCAAATAAAAGTAGTTTAAAGAGAGCAGGAGAAGAGCTGGAATAAGAAAGCTCTAAAAAGCAAAAGTTGGAAGAAGACAAAGAGTCTAAAGAGCTTAAGCAATGTTTGGAAATAATTCCAGATAATGGAGATGATGTAACTATTGATGCTACACTTTTATCTGCTGAATCTCCATCCATTGTTGACTACAAGATCTACAAAGAAGGAAAGAAAACCTATTTTTAAATTATCATAGCAGATGGTAAGACTCAGATGTATTTAACTTTTGGAAAGATGCTTAAAAACTTTGATAGAGAAGACTTGAAAGTTCTTTGGAGTATAGTAAAAGCAAGATTTAAAAAGATAGAACCGGTGAATTACATGCATAATTTATTACTTCTTAATTTGAAGACCATGTTTGAACATCATGTTGAAGATAATGTATGGAAGAATCAACAAGGATTAGTTAAAGTGCTAAACTGGAAGCTTTATGATTCTTGTGGAGTTCATTGTGTAACAATGAAAAACATGCTATTTTATCTATTGGTTAAGAAGATGTATCCACTTACAAATCACACACTACATCAGATGTTCAATGATGTGAAACTTCAAGTTGATTATGAGTGTGAAATGGCATTTGAGCTTCTTAAATTGGTCAAGAAATAGCTTAAGGAAGGCTATGTACCTGAATAAAGTGTTTGGAAGCATCCTCCTGGTGATTTTGAAGCTTTTAATGAAGAAACTTAATGATTTTGGAGATAAATATCAAGTTTATGGGAGGATTGTTGGGATTAAAAGCCTTTTTAAAGTTACTGCTGCTATATGGTTTGTGTACATGATGCATGCTTAAGTTAGTGTTGTTCTTAACTTTAATGAAAATATGCTAAAGTAGTTTAGTGTTGCTTAGTATAAAGTTAGTACTGCTTGTTCTTAGTTAATACTATTAGTATTTTTTTTATTATACTTGATGTATAAAGTTAGTAGTAATATGCTAATGTAAGTTTATACTGTTGGTGAAGATTGAAGATATATTCTAAATTAGTTACTACTTATGGTGCCCTAATGTTATTGCTGCTAGTACATAAAGTTTACAATTGCTCAAAGATTTAAGATGTTGAAGAGTTTCTAATGTCAGAAGAGGTATGATAAAGACAGGAGAAAGGATTATACAAAATTGATTGGGAGATCAAGAATTACTTATGTGATAAGATTAGTTATTTATAGATTAGATATGAGAATATTCTATATTTTAGGAATATATTGTAAATCAACTAGGACTCCTTGGTGTATAAAAGGAGGTCCTAGGGCATAGAGTTTGATATAGAAAAAAAAACTATAAATATTTTGTTTTGAAATCGTTATAGCTTCAAGGTTTTGTAACCCTAATACTAGAAGAGTATTCGTATTATTTGTAATAATAATATTGGAGCTTTTATTGTTGAATTATATTGTCTTGTGTTACTGTTTCATTAAGAATTCTTCTAATATTAAAGATTAGATTTCACATATTTCTTTGTAAATTACATTCAATAAAGTTTATACTATTGGTTGTGTTAGATTTATCTAATACAACTAAACCTTAAACATGCTAAAGGAATTCGATCTATTGAAGTAGGATCCAACAAGAGGTATCCTACATCATAGGAAAACAATTCTTGACCTATCTTTCTTTTCAAGCTTCTTGACCCTCCTTTTTAAACTAGCAATCTTATTATGTTAAGTGGTCTATGTCTGCTCTAAATCAAGAACCTTGTTTTTTAAAGTGGTACATAGTGTCATGAATTCATTAAGTTTAAGTCTATCCTCATCACTTTAAAGTGTGTTACCTATGGCGAGCAGTGAATCATTAGAATGTTTGTATACTCTTCCGTACCTAGTGTTGGAGCAAATGTATCCCACATGGTTTATTGGGCAACAGGGACACACACTGATTTGTTCCTTGGAAACTAGGATTCATTAGGTGTTTTCATTAGATTGGGTTTTATTTATGTTACCATTATCCTGCTCTGCTTCTAAGCTAGAAGCAGTAGTGGCAGCCCTCACCAAACTGTTACCCAACTCCTTATGGACAGCCTCATCTGCAACATTTTCAATATGATCACTAGGCTGGACGGATGGGAGGATACCCATGAGTGTCCTGTCTTTTAGGCTTTCTAGGTTTGTTGTATCTTTTGAGGTACGATCTTTAACATGTCTTCTCTTTTGCTTTTTATTTTCTTTCCTTTTGAGGTTGATGGTTGAATTAAGGTGGGTTGTGATGGGTGATCAGTTGGAATTGCTAAACTTCACCCAATTGTGATTGGTTCTTGTACCATCATTGTTTGAATATAGGTTTAATCAACAGGAAAAACCTTTGCTTCCCATCTTATATTCCTAAAATATCTTTTTAGTATGAGTGGGTGCATTATATATTCTCTTCATGAGTTGGTAGCCATTAAGTTTTGTCCAAAATATATTTGCACAATCCTGGTATAATCAAAAAATTTGATAGACAAATATCCCAAAATTTCTAAATCATACTTTCAAAAATGAATTTTGAAAAATTGAATTTTTGATTTGTAGCTAAGTAGATAATGGTAGATGCATTATGTACTATAAACTCATTTCTGGTTAGTCTTTGGGATTAGACTCTGTAATAAATAGTATTGATTAGAAATTTCCATTTGGGGGAAAAAAAGACGAATGGTTTATAAAAAGTTAGTTTTTTTATGAAATTTTCTCATATCCCCTCCAAATGTAAGTTGTTCAATAAATGGTAGAACTTTGGTAAAGAATCAAAAACCTTCTCATTCTGCTAGTTGAAGATCTCTTCTAACAGATGATTCAGTGTTGATTATCTTCTTGCCATCTACTAGGGCATGTAATTATTCTTCCTTATTAATAGTTTTGGCCATGACATTAGACCAGAACTATTCAATGTAAGAAATATATATATAGTAGGATTAATCGTTAGTGCATACCTTATAGGGTGTGCATTCAAAAATCCATAATTTGTTCAAACCCATCACTCTCTGTGGGTTTAGACAAAAAACGCGACCATATTATGAGTATCTGCAAACTTTAGAGTCGTTATTTGTGTTGGGTTTTGATAATGGATGATAAAATTAAGTTAGGGTTTGTAATTGGAGAGTATTTGAAAGAATGAAATCGATTAATTGATTGAAATCAATTTAATCGAAGTATTTATGGAAAATACCCTTAACAACCAAGTAGTAGTTACTTAGGAGTAGTAATTTATTGCCTATGCAGCAGCAGCATTGACTTTGGGATGTCAAACAGTATTAACTTTCAATTCCATTCCAAACAGCTTTCACCTTCAATCTATTAGACACTCAATCTTCCAGAAATAATATAAGACATATAAAACATTAAGTCCCCTGGTAACATTGTTTACTTCCATTTTAAAAAGATGTCCAAATATTAACTTATTTCTTTTGTAAAAATTAACACAAACACATGGATCTTTATGAACAAACATAGATCTATAAAATAATGGATGAAACCAAACAAAGATTCAAGGAACACTTACAAATCAAGAAGAGCAAGTAGCAAAAACACTAGATCTATACCCACAAACTATAGATCTATAAAAACCCCAAATAATCTTGAAAACCCTAACTTTATAATTCTTGAAATCTTTGAAAAATAACCAACCAACACTTGGATCTACCTTAGAGATAACATTATAAAGTGCTTAGATAATACTTGGATCTTGCTAGAAATCAAAAGTTATGGATGTGTTTGTCTGTTGTAGGTGTGCCGTGAGCTAGGCAAGGGAAAAAGGGAAGAAAATTTTGTTTGTTGCTTGAAGAAATGAAGTGGGAACCCTAAGTGTGGTATAACATGGTATTTATAGGACCATGGCTAGGGTTTTGGTGTGTTTTGGACTAGTGAGTGACCCATAAGTGACCAACGCACACCAAGGGTGTGTGTGGTCTTTGGTTCGGCCGAATAGGGCTCACAAGGACCAAGATGGTTCAATTTTTCTAGCCAAGGTTCAAGTGATATGATCATGGTTCAAAATTTGCTAGTCAAAGTTGTAAGAGTGTGTAAGTAAACACATGGTCTTAACAATATGAGAAATGGTGCATGAGAATGACATTCTCATGTGTCACTATCTTGTGTAAGCATGAGCATATGCATGGGATTTTAAGAAAGATGCTAGTTGATTTAATTTTGAGCATGCACATGTATAATTTTCATGGGTTTTGGGTATAGGAGGGGGGGGGGGGTGGGGTGAACGAAAATTTTTTTAGGTTTGGGTTATAATATTAACGATAACTTGAGTTTACACGAAAAAGATTTTTGAGGCGTTTTCGGGGTTCAGATTTGGTCATAAAACGCGGAAAAAAAAAAAAACGCAATTTTAAAGGGATTAAAAACCCTAAATTAATTATCGGAAGTGAAGTGATTAAAAATCATGAAACACTCAGGAAAGCTAATATAACACATATAATGCCTAAGTAAATTTTTAACCGATGGCGATACGCGTCCGTTGACGTTTCTTAGTTTTTACGCAATTTAGCTCCTCGGTAAACTGTCAGATTTAAACGAACGGTATAACAAATTTATAAGTATAGATGACTGGAATGGGTCAGAATACTAACCGGGAATTTACGGGGTGTGACAGTGAAGATATTGTTGTTGTAGATTCACCCAGCTCTTGTATAACAACCCCTTTCATCTTGGGTTTTGAAATTTTCATTTCTTCAAGTACTTGAGCCAAAGTAATATCATTCAAACAGTTGTGCAAACACAATTCTATCCAGCAGATAACATTTAACATACATGAACACTAACTAGGGGTGCCTGCGTATTTCTTCATTGTATCTATTAGCATCAATCTTCCCATGTTTGGATGCATCCTCACCTAAACTTTCTTCATTATCAGAGGATTCTACCCTAGCAGTCAAGCCAACTTTGTGTAATCTCTTCAGCCTATGAATTCTTGTTGGGATTAAAAGCCTTCTTGAAGATATTGCTACTAAGGTTTATGTTACTGCTGCTAAGCTAAAGTTAGTGTTGTTCATTAACTTTAATGAAAAATATGCAAACGTAGTTAGTGCTACTAGTATAAAGTTAGTACTGCTAGTTCACAGTTACTACTGTTAGTATATATTAGTACTACTAGTATAAAGTTAGTACTGCTAGTGTAAAGTTAGTATTGTTGGTGAAGATTGAAGAAAATATTCTAAGTAGTTACTACTGCTTATACATAGTTAATGCTGCTGGTGTATAAGTTACTACTGCTGGTGCTAAGTTAATGTTGCTAGTAAAAAAGTTACAACTGCTCAAAGATTAAGACTACTAAAAGAGTTTCTACTATCAGAAGAGAATGGATAAAGACAGAAGAAATGATAAAGATTAATTGGAGATCAAGATTACTTACGTGATAAGTATAAGTTATTTATAGAATAAATCATAGAGAATATTCTATATCTTAGGAATATATTATAAATAGACTAGGACTCCTTGCTGTAGAAAAGGAGGTCCTAGGGCATAGAGTTTGATATAGAAAAAATTATATAAATCTTTTGTTTTGATATCGTTATAGATTCAAGGTTTTGTAACCCTAATACTAGAAGAGTATTCATATTATTTGTAATAATAATATTGGAGCTTTTATTATTGAATTATATTGTCTTGTGTTACTATTTCATTAAGAATTCTTCTAATATTAAAGATTAGATTCCACATAATCTTTAATACATTCACATAAAGTTTCTACTATAGTTATGTTAGATTTATCTAATATAACTATACCTTAAACAAGATTAAGGAATTCAATCTATTGAAGTGGGATCCAACAAGAGGTATCCTACATCCTAGGATAACAAGTGGTATCAGAGCTTGTTGCTTTAAGAAACTTTGCTATATGATATGGATTTAGAATCTGCACATATGGTGGCTGCATCCAAGGTTCCAATGCTCAAACCTGGTGAGTTTGAGTTATGGAGGATGAGAATAGAATAGTACATCCAGATGATTGGCTATGCTCGATGGGAGGTCATAGAGAATGGAAACACTACACCAAAAACAATAGTTGTGGAAGGTGTTGAGAAAGTAAATACCTCCTAAAACTGCTGAAGAAAAAAGGCTCAGAAAAGGTTATGTAGTGAAGGCCAACCAAAAGAACCTTTAATGATGGGAATACCTAATGAACATCAGTTAAAGTTCAACTCCATCAAGGATGCTAAGTTGCTGCTGGATGCTATTGAAAAGAGGTTTGGTAGGAATGCTGCTACAAAGAAAACTCAAAGAAATCTCTTGAAATAGCAGTATGAAAACTTCACTGCTCCTAGCTCAGAAACCTTATCAAACTTTTGATAGGCTTCAGAAGCTTGTGAGTCTGCTTAGAGATTTTGGGTTGAAACACTTACACAAGAGAGATGTGAACAGAAGAAATATTGAGATGTTTATCACTTAGAATGGTAGAAACACACATGTTGTGTTGTTGTGGAGGAGCAAGCTGAATTAGAGACTATGCGCATGGTTGATCTCTACACAATCTCAAAGTGTTGAACCAGAAGTCAAAGGACATCAAGCTCAAGTACAAGCAACTAAACAGGCGATTTTGTGTCCTCTAACAACTTAGGCAGCTCTAATGAAGCATATTAACACCGCTCGTGGATGTTTTTGCTATTTCACTTATGTTTGTTTGCTAAACTCACAATTGTTGATAACTTGAGTGATGATGGGATCTGTGCTTTCTTTTTTTGTCAACCAAAACAATCCTCAACATTGCAATAGTGAGGACTTACACATAATCTATCCCAGTAGAGGGACTTAGAAAAGATAGATTTGAGATAGCAGATGGCCATGTTTACTATGAGGGCAAAAAGGTTCTTGAAGAACACTAGAAGGAAGGTAACTATTAATGGTAATGAGACCATTGAGTTTGATAAGTCCATGGGGGAGTGCGATAAACTTGGCCTTAAAGAGGGGACATTTTACCAGAGAGTGCTAGGAGTTTTTAATAAACCAAGACATGCAGGAACAGGGAAAGCTCAAGAAGAAGTATGCCAATACAGATAACTACTTCTAATGATTTGATATCATGTGATGGTTTTGGTGGTTATGACTGGAGTGATCATGCAGAGGAAGGACCAACAAATTATGCACTCATGGCCTACTCATCTTTCAGTTCTGATTTTGAGGTATCTAATGGTTCTACTTGCTTAAAATCTTGTCTTGAAACTGTTGAAGTGCTTAAATCTCAATAGGAAAAACAATTGAAACGATTTGAGAAATCTAAGTTAATGGTTTTGTAGTTATAAGACTGGTTTACAGTCTTGTAGAAGATTAGACTTGAATTTTATAAAAGAATGAAGTCTGTTTTTGTAGAAAGATTACGAACTTAAAATGGGGGTATTCAAGTAGAGAATAAACTTTATGGGGAGCTTAGGAAAAGCCTAGAAATAGTTCAAAAGGAAAAAGATGGCATTGAGTTTAAATGTAGAATTTGATTATCGCATCCCTATAAAAGCCTAAACAAGATTATAGAGAGTCAGATTATAGACAATTGCAAGAAAGATTTAGGCTATAATGTAGTTCCATCCCCTAAACAAGAATATTTCTGCCTTCGTAAATGACTTGTTCATTTATCTTGGCTTAGAAGAGTTTCAGAGGAGCCTGAGTTGAGATAGTGAGATAAGGCTAGTGAATCAATGCCTAAAGAAGTTAGGAAAGAATAATGGTGCCTCATTATTGAGGATAGGGTATCAGATAGTGAGGACTGAAAATGTGTCTCAATCCTAAGATGAAAAAGAAAACGTTAAGCCTAGTTTTTGTTAAGCTTAGACTGTCAAAGCTAAACTAACAAACAAAAACTGTTAGGGAAAAACTGCCTTAAAACAAGTTGTGCCACCAATAGGCAAAACACTCACCATTCCTAGAGGCAATCAAAGAAACTGGAATAATATGATGTCTCAGAGACTAGGAAGTAATTTTGAGATGTTTAACAAAGCTTGTTATGTATGTGGAAGTTTTGATCACTTACAGGTTGATAACTTGCAGGTTGATTGTAATTATCAAAGGGTGGTAAAAGGGTGAATCATCAGAATTTTACAAAAAGACTCACCCCTGCCCTAAAAAAACATGGTTCCAACAACAGTACTAATGAAGTCTGGTTTAGTATCAGTTAATAATACTAGACAAGTTATTGCTGCTCACTCAAAAACAACAGTGATTGCTGCTAGACCAAAGCACTTTTTTCTAAAACAGCACATTCAATTGTTAAGAGGCCCATTCACCAGAATACAACATTTAAAAATAGTAATTTTAATCAGAGGGTTAATACTGTTAAGGATAAAATGTTAATGTGCAGGCCAAAAGCAGAGTGGTTTAATGCTGCTAGGCAAAAGTAGTAGTTAATGTTGTTCAGGGATATAATTGTTATGATGTTTATAGGCCTACCTTGTTTGGGTTTAGATAACTAAAAACTAAAGTTTTTAGACAAGTTTCAAAACACAAAATGCATCAATCTCCCTATATTAGTCTTGATGATATGGATTAATACAAGGGAGATCCAAGTCAGTGCATGGTTGGGGTCCAATAAAGAAATTTGATTTTCTTATCTAGTGCTGCTTGGCAAAATCACATAATGGTTTCAAGAAAAGTGTGGATTTGATAGTGGATGGTCAAGGCACATGACAGGGAACATGTCCTATCTTACAGACTATGAAGAAATAGATAGAGGATATGTTGCTTTTAGATGGAACCCCAAAGGATGGAAAATCACAGGAAAAGGTACCATTAAAACTAGTAATATAGATTCTGAAAATGTGTATTTTGTGAGAGAAATAGCAAGAATAAAAAATAGAAAGAGAGTTTTGGTGAGAAAAAGAATTGAGAGAATTAGTGAGAATAAAAACAGAAAAAGAGTTGTGTGAAATAAAAACAGACAGAGTGATTTGGTGAGTAAAAGTATTGAGGGAAATGGTGAGTTAAAAAACATAAAGAGAGATGAATATATTAAAAACAGACAGAGTGTTTGGAATGGAATTAAAGTTAATGCTGCTAGGCATAAACTTACTACTGTTGTTGGAAGTTAATGCTGCTAGGCATAAACTTACTATTGCTATTGGAAGTTAATGCTGCAAAGCATAACTTACTACTGCTGTTGAAAGTTAATGCTGCTAGGCATAAACTTACAACTGCTGGTGAACATTAAAGCTGTTGAGGGTATTTTCATAAATACTTTGATTAAGGGTTTCAATCACTCATTTGATCGATTTCATTCACTCATGTACTCTCTAATCTCAAACCTAACACAATTTCATCAATCATCATCAAAACCCAGCACAAATGGCAAATCTAAAGTTTGCAGATACTCACAACATGGTCGCATTTTTGTCTAAACCTACTGAAAGTAAATTGTGGATTTTCTGAATGCACACACCATAAAGTATTCTTTAACCGTTAATCCTACTATATACACTTCGTGTGTTGAATAATTCTAGGCTACTGTTAAGGCAAAAATTATCAACAGGGGAAGGATGTAACAGGTTACAAAGCCCTTTTGGATGAAGATGATCACATTTACTAGAGTCGATTATTAAAAAGAGATCTTCAATTGAAGATGACTGAGGTGTTGATTGTCTACCCAATGCTACCAGTCTTTGAAAAACTAACATTAATGGGGGTATGAGCAAAATTTCACAGAAGCTTACTTTCTATTAGGCATTCTTTTCCCCACAATGGAAATTTTTGATTCATCCTATTTTACAATGCCTAAGTTCTAAGACTACTGCATGGAATGAGTTTAGTAGCACTATGGCATCTACAATCATTTGTTTAGCTACAAACCAAAAAGTTTTAACTTTTCAAATGTACTTTTTTTAAGTATGGTGGAAGAACTTGGATATGTGTCTGTCAAATTTTTGATGTTATCCAAGGTCTTGTACAGTGTTTTGTAAATCAATAACTCGAAGGGATGCCTACTCACAAGATAATTTACATTGCACCCTCTCATACTAAGAATATATTTAGGAATATGAGAAGGGTTGGAAAAGGTTTTTCTGGAAGGGAAACACCATTATTCCAAACAATGATGGTACAAGATCAAGAAGAAGTGGGTGAAGGTTCAAAATGCCCAAACTGGATCCCCATATTACATCTCCATTATTCATACCATCAACATCCTCAACCTTAAAGAAATAAAATATTAAGAAGGTCAAAGAGAAAGGACACTGATGTACCTCAGCCTATTGGTCAAAGATGAGGCTGTCAATGAGGAGATGGATGACAGTTTAGAAAAGGCTGTCACTACTGCTACTGGCTTAGAAGCAGAGCAGGTCAATGGTAAAATAGATAAGACCCAATCCAAGGCAACACTTAATAAATCAAGTTCCTCAGTAACTACTTTAGGTAGTGGTCTCAGGCGCCAAGAAACCATGAGGGATTCAATTGCTCAGACTAGGTCTGAGAATGTATCTAAACTTTCCAATGATCCACTGCTCGTAAGAGGTAACACACTTCAAGTGTGTGAGGATTTGACTATAACATTGGAGGAATCTGATCGCATATTATGTACAACTTTACAATCAAGAGTTCTTGCTTTGGAGACTACAAAGACCACTCAAGCTACTAAGATTGCAAGTTTGAAAAAGAGAGTAAAGAAGCTAGAGAGGAGGCATGGACTTAAAAGATTATACAAAGTTGGTTCATCAAAAAGGGTAGAATCCTCTAAATATGAAGGTTTGGGTGAAGAGGATGCTTCCAAACAGGGGAGGATAGCTGATATTGATGCTAATGAAGACATTTACTTAGTCAATGTTTAGACTGATGAAGATATGTTTGGTGTTAATGACTTAGATGGTGATGAGGTAATTGTTGAAAAGTGTTAGTTGTTGTTTAAATCTGCTTGAGGGAAAAAGAAGTGTGGTTGATGATGTTCTGCTGTTATAATTCTAGTTAGTGCTGCTACACACTACACTACAACAAACTACAATAATCTGATGTGAATATGACTTTGGCTCAAGCTACTGGCAGAATTGAAGAATGCAAAATCCAAGGCTACAACAATAACTACAACACCAACACTTACAACAACAACTGTTACTACAACAATTACAGCTATTAGTACAAGACCCAGAGCTAAAAGGATTGTTTTTCATGACCAAGAGCAAGCACCTGCACCTACAGTCTCTTCACAACAACCATCACAGGTCAAGGTTCAGGACAAGGTTAAAGGCAAAATGGTTGAACAAGAACCTATGAAGAAAATGTTTAAGAAAGAACTACTCAGGCTTGATAAAGAACTTGCCCTTCAAGGCAACAAGCTGAAGATAGAAGAAGAAGAGAAATGCTTACAGAGAAAAAAGCTTTAACAAGTTAAAGAAGCCAACATAGCTTGGGATGATGTTCAGGCTAAAATTGATGTTGATTATCAGTTGGCTCAAAGACTGCAAGCTTAAGAGCAAGATGAATTTACTGATGCAGAAAAGGCAAGATTTTTGTCAATTCTAGAACCCCCCCCCCCCCCCCCCCCCCCCCCCCCCCCAGACAGGAAAACATTTTGCAGCTAAGAGAGTAGAAGAAAAGAGGAACAGACCACCAACAAGGGCTCAACAAAGGAGTATCATGTGTACTTATCTGAAAAACATGGAAGGATGGAAGCCCAAAAGTTTGAAGAACAAGTCCTTTGACAATATTCAAGAATTATTTGACAAAGAAATGAAAAGGGTGAATACCGTTGTTGACTACAGATCTGAGTTGGTAGAAGAGAGTTCCAAGAAGGAAGAAGCAGAGATAGCAAATAAAAGTAGTTTAAATAGAGCAGGAGAAGAGCTGGAATAAGAAAGCTCTAAAAAGCAAAAGTTGGAAGAAGACAAAGAGTCTAAAGAGCTTAAGCAATGTTTGGAAATAATTCCAGATAATGGAGATGATGTAACTTATTGATGGCTAACTATTTATGCTGATATCTCCATCCATTGTTGACACTACAAGATCTACAAAGAAGGAAAGAAAACCTATTTTTAAATTATCATAGCAGATGGTAAGACTCAGATGTATTTAACTTTTGGAAAGATGCTTAAAAACTTTAATAGAGAAGACTTGAAAGTTCTTTGGAGTATAGTAAAAGCAAGATTTAAAAAGATAGAACCGGTGAATTACATGCATACTTTATTACTTCTTAATTTGAAGACCATGTTTGAACATCATGTTGAAGATAATGTATGGAAGAATCAACAAGGATTAGTTAAAGTGCTAAACTGGAAGCTTTATGATTCTTGTGGAGTTCATTGTGTAACAATGCAAAACATGCTATTTTATCTATTGGTTAATGATCCGTTGAAACTTACTCCTTAAAACGTATATATATATGATATAAATAAATTCAAGGATGAGAATCCGTTTTGGAGATCAGGAAAACCGAAACAAGTTATAGAGTGTTCCCGGGTAGTTATTGTCCCAACGTGGCTGGATGAATATCGGAAAAGACGAATTTTGATGATTGGTGCTTGAATGTCACAGTGAACTGATTGGGAACATTAAAACTGAAAGAAAAATGGCACATTAAAATTTTAATCAAATAACTTAAGCTCGGAGGAAAATTGAATTAAAGCTACTAAAAACTTTTACACTACGGCAAAATAAGCTAAGCTAATTCTAATAGGCTAAATTAAGCATGCAATTAGCTAAATTACACAAGAGAAACACAAAAGTACTAACTACAGTACCACCAGTTATTAACTACCAGTACTAACTTGGAGTAGTAACTGCTAGTGTTAGTTAGTTTCTGCTTAGTGTTAGTTAGTTCTGCTTGGTGTTAGTTGTATGCTACCTTTATATCCAAGAAAATGAACTTGGCAGTATAACTTGGAGTGTAGTACTCTCGTTTGATGTTGTACTGTCATATAAATGAAACTGCAGTACCTAACTTAGAGTTTAGTTACTGCTTGTTCTAAACAGCCTTTAACTTTTTCAAAAATCATTTTTATTTCAAATCTTATTTAAAAACAGGATTATCAAAAAAATAACAAAGTAAAACACTTAGAAGCATTTTTTCATCATAATAAAGCACTTAAATAACATGACTATCACTTCTGTATATAAATTGATCAACTTAACAGTCTTGTCCAACAAATTGAACTAGCAGTTATGTATTTGTTTAGTAAAAGGCATGAAAAAGTGAGAACTTATCTACCTCCATAGGCTCAAACAGGGGTCGTTAAACAATGAATCTACAAGCTCTAGCTTGCATAAAGCAAGCTAGTGAGAGTCCATAAGCCCATCCAAAACTGGCTTATCATCCATAACATAAGCTGAGGTATATTTGAGAGTGATTAGGGGTGGATATTCTCTTAACTATTATCCTTTTTAAGTTTCACTTAGTTAAACAAAGTTTGTAAACAAGTGTATTAAGAGGCTTTTGAAAATAAAAACTTTATATGCAGGAACCTTAACACTTGGGATTATTAAAGTGACTTAAAAACTTCATACTTGCATTAGATGTTACAAAGCTGAAAGCAAAAGCTTTAAATAATTAAAAACAAGCTAAGTTATATTAAAAATTAAAGAAAAAAAAAACTAGTTACTCCTATCTATCTTTTTCTCAAAGGCTTACAATGAGTCTATTTATAGCCTAAGTCTTCTTTGCAGCTTGTGCTTCTTTGGAGAGATAAAACAAAGTGTGCTTGTTGTGTGAGGAGATTCTAAAGCAAATCCCAGCCTTTGATTTCTTTTGAGCTTCTTTGGAGACAATCTCAGCCATCGAAATGCTTTTTGGGAATGGAGAGGGATTGCCAACATGGCATTTATACAACTGGGGAGGGTAGTAGGGTGGATGAAATGATTTTGGCTAGGGAGAGAAGTGGTTTTGCAGGGAAGAAGTATGGGGCGACATACAAGTTGTAACTGGGTTTTTGGGGCGGGAAAGAAGGCTTTTTGGGAAGTAGGCAGCTTTGGTCCCCTTAAGTTATATAACTTAAATGCAATCTCTACCCGGTTTGCAGTTTTGACCCTTGTCTTTTCATCTTTTGTAATACAACTTGAGGTTTGGCAGTTTTAGTCCCTCAAGTTGTATTTTCTTCACTTTGCTTGACTTTTGACTTTGCCCTTTCCACTCCGTGCTTGGATTTGTTTGCTTTTGGCTTTCTTTTTGTCCTTTTCTTGAATATCCGTTCCTGCACAATACAAATGCAAACATACAAATATAATGTATTTTTGGTACGTTTTTAGTCTTTTAAGTCCGTTTTTAATGGAAAGTGGTATGTGTAATTAAGCACATACCAATCCTTATCATTCATATTTGGTCGTTGGTTTTTTTTTGTTAGATGTTATCATGACACGTTGTGTCTTTGCATTTATTACACTATTTAGTATTCCTCTATAAAGATACCATGTGCTATGTTAATATCTTTCATGTTATGCCTCGCGTTTCCGCCTTGGCGGGGTGTGACACTTTTATTGCAAAAACTTGGAGTTTAACTCGTTTTCTAATTATAGGTCCAGATTTGACCTATTTTCTTATTTTGACCATAACTCCTTCATCCCAAGGAGTTGGTTAGGCATCCAACTATCCTATGATGCCAAGACATGTATCTTTCCAGACATGTAATTTAATCATAGGCTCCAAGCCAAAATATTTCTTCTATGACACGTTTTTTCTACTGTTTCAAAACAGTCCCAAATATTCACTCTAAAACCTATCCAAACTTCAATCCTAACTCTAACCAATCACATGAAATGCCATAACAAGCTCCTAAACACAACTCATACATCATATAACATGCATTTCCAGAATTAAACATCCATTTTCATGGATCAAAATCAAAAGAAAAATTAAAGATTAAGAAGTAAACTTACTAGAAAATGATTTAAACAAGAAAATCAAAACCAACAAATGCTTTCTTCTTGTTAGGGGCTGAGTTAGACCTACTCCAACACCCACAATCTTGACTCACAAGGGTTCAATACACCCTAAATAACAAGAACTCAAGATCCAACCTAGTCTTGATTAAAATCTTCCATTAAAACTTCAATAACTTCAAGAAAAACTACCAAACTTTGCAAGCAACTTAAGGATGATGTTGTGATGCCTAAAAGGAGTAGAGAAATTTTGTGAGAGTGGTGGTGGTGGGGGAAGGGTGTACGGAAGCAACAAGGGGAAGAGAGGAGGAGGAGATTTTTTTTGAACTATGTGAAAGGAAGGGTTTTGCATGTATGGAAAAGAGGAATGATGATGGTTTATAAAAATTGTGAAAAGGTGTTGTGTGTGATGTTGGTGAAACCGGCCATAGGCCATAGATATAGGTTAATTATATATATTTTTTTGATTTTTATTTGTTGTGATTTAATTAAAAGTATAGTGTAAGTATAAAAATTTAGAAAGTAAGTTTGAAGGTAAAACGCGAGTTTTAAGCAAGAAATTTACGTAAACGCGAAACACAACGGAAAATGACAATGATGTAAACTATAATCATCGGGGAGTATTATAAGAATATTAGACCACTTAAGTCACGAAGACGGAATAGATTCCCAATTACGGCTCACTTAAAGCTAAGAACGGGAAATTCTTACCAAATCGGGTAAACGTAAAATTAATGACTTTGCTTAAAAATAAAAGTAGAAGTAAAGCTCGGAATAAATAGTGACCTTAAATACGGAATGTTATAATATGTTTCTGTCATGAATTTTAAGTATATAAACTCGCGTAATTCATAACTTCTTCGTTTTTAATTGAAAAATTATGTTTCTTATTGTTTTGGAATCCTAAA